>JAQBSW010000585.1:130000-188402 GCA_029291075.1 Eudiplozoon nipponicum
ATCAACTTCGTTGGCTCGGTCACGTTTTGTGTATGCTCTCATTTCGATTGCCCAGTAGAGCTCTGTTCTCTCATCCAGCACCAAATTGGCGTAAGAAACAAGGTGGGCAGATTTTGACATAACAGAAACAATTTAAGTTACTTAAATACTTAGCATAAACCCTATTATTTGACTATTTTTTGTTTTCGTCCGTGTTTGTTCGTTATAGTATGTCTTTTACTTCGTAAATGATGCCCAGTTTACATCTAATTTGCACGGATACGTTTCGTAACGAGTTAACCTAAGTATTAAAATGAAGACTTGTTATTCCGCTATTGGGCTGGTGGCGTTCAGAAATTTTTCAGCTCAATTTTAAACTCTGACCAGCTTCGATTGCTTACATCTAACGCATTCATCGTTTTTCACTTTATTTTGGCATAGTCTGTCATGAGGGCTATTTGATGATTCTTATTACATGGCAATTTTCGAGTGTTCAAATCTAGTGTAGTAAATGTTGACAACCACACTCGCAACCCTGTTGAGTGTTAATGATATATTTTAACCATAAATTCTTTCCAAGTGTTTGATACTTACTTTAGTGATAATTTTTCTTAATATCTGATTGTCTAGATTGGTGTTATTCTACTGAAAGAAATGTTATCGAAAACTCACCTTCATTTGGTTTCAAATGGCGATGTGATTGTTTTAGCCATAATGAGGTTGAATAGTTTGACCAATATGGAATTCTTTCTTACAAAGTTGTCTATTTATTCGCAGTTTAGTTGTCTTCTGCAAATGCGTTTGCCTGTAGCTTGGCTATCATTTCATCGAGATAATATTACTTTTTATTTCTGCATGTTCTGTCTTAAATCACCACTATCTTGGATACATTGTTTTTTTTTAACTTAAACCAATTAGTACAAAATTATTTGAACCTGGACTAATGATATTCCACAAGAGAAGGCATTGTGTTTTCTCCCCGCTAATCGCGATACAAATTGATTTCATCATTCATAATGGTGTTTTGTCTTTGTGACGCGGAACATATGCACATTTTTATTAATTTCAGCGTACCAGGTGAGCAAGTAGTTCATGACAGACTAGGTAGATATGCCAAAGTCAGCACTAAAATGGTTAAATTCCATATATGCATTCTTTTCTTTCTAAAATACAACTTATTAATATGAACCATGCGAACCGATGATATCAATGTAAGAGTCATCCTTAAATACATATATCTGAATTACGACTTCACAATCATCCTATATATATATATATATATATATATATATATATATATATATAAATACAACTTATTAATATGAACCATGCAGACCGATGATATCAATGTAAGAGTCATCCTTAAATACATATATCTGAATTACGACTTCACAATCATCCTATATATATATATATATATATATATATATATATATATATATATATATATATATATATATGACATGACTATGTGTAGAGTAATTTTATTCTTATATATACGAAAATGAGCAGTGAAGACCACCCTACATATATATATATATATATATATATATATATATATATATATATATATATATATATATATATATATACGTAAAGAATACCGACTATTATTTTATAAATAGAATTTATTTCATTGCAAATTAGATACGTTATGATTTTTCTAAGGAGTTTTTAAACGTTTTTCAATCTTATTTTCGTATTTGTTAATTTATTCAGCGTTGTACTGTGATTGGCCTCATTAAATGCTCGATTTGGTATTGCTTCAATGCATAGGCGTATAGCAGATTGCACGCTCTAATTGCTCCCAATTACTCATAAAAATATATAATGCATTTATGGCTTAGTCCCGATTTCCATTAATAAATAATCAGGAGGCGTGAAATGAATGCATGCATGGAATTGAACAATTTTTATTTTGTCTGGATATTCGGCTGGTTTTATATGAACTAACGTTTTATTAGGTGCGCAAGTGTTGTACATACATAGCACTGCGATTTGTTTTACCAAGTTGGCTATATTTTACATTAAGTGCTTAATCGTTTTTATTAATTAATTAATATAGTCATTATACATTCTTTATGTGTCCGTAAGGTGCTCATCGATATTCGTTGAATCTTGCTTCTTGATTTAGCGGCAAATTCTAATCTCTTTGTAACGAAGTGTGCTGCCCAAGACTTTAGGTGCTGTATTTAAGTTAACTTGCATAAAATGCTATCATAATGAAAACCAACTTCATTATCTATAACGGTATTTCGTGTTTCTGTTCTGAAAATGAAATTAGGTGCAATTTAAGGTTTTGTGACATTATTGGTCAGGACCGTATAGTTCACGATCATTTTATGCTTGTCACCCTGACATTTTCCATGTCAATAACGATTAAATAGTTTACACACTATATATATATATATATATATATATATATATATATATATATATATATATATATATATATATATATATGCTCCACATGAAGGAAAGGCCAATCGATTAACTTAATTGTTATATTGATTTTAATTTTGCTTTGATTGACGAAGCAACTCCCGGAATCTGAGCTTCTTTGGATTTTACATTTTCTTTTCCCTTCAATGGTCATGAAGCTACTTTGCGTTGGTCTGACGTTTCGATCATTTGTTCTCATGGTCATTTTCAGTGCTCTTCCACGCATATGTAGGAATATGACCATAGAAACTAATATTCGAAACGTCAGAACAACGCAGAAATGCATCATGTATCTGAAAGTTTTTTAGATTGCGACAGGCATGGCGCAGTGGATGGGTGCAAGTTCTTAATAAGGGCGAAACAGATCTACTTTATGAACTGCCTTTGCTATCTTAAGCAATGTTTTATTTATGGTGATTTTATATATTATCAAAATCCAGTCATTAAAATTCAATCATGTAATATATATATATATACATATTAATGTATATATATATATATATATATATATATATATATATATATATATATATATATATATATATACATGAATTGAATTTTAATTTTGGATTTTAGTGATAATATATAAAATCACCATAAATAAAACATTGCTAAGATATATATATATAGGAGTTGGAATATGTATTTCGTTTAATGGTGTCCTTGATATGTAACAGATCACATAGGTTGTGTACTTCCGTTAAATAAAAACATTAGAAGTAGCGGTCAAAATGTATACTGTCTATAGTTTTCATACAATGATGATGAGAGTTAATATCATATACAATGCATTAATAGATTTTGTGTAATGAAGGGCATACATGAGTGTAATGATAACATATGACTTGATGGATATAACAATTGACGATAAGTACAGTAACGTAATAACAAATTACTGCATATAGTCTTAGACAGTATATCCGATGAAGTAACTAAATATAAAGCCATGCCTGGTACGTTAAAACATGATTGTTGGATGACTCAGGATGGCTCAGTGGTTAGAGCACCAGATTCCGAAGCAGACGTGCCCAGGTTCGAGTCCTGTCCGCGGCAAATTCTGGCCAGTACATGATGAGTTCCCAATAAGGACGAAACCGGTCTACTGGATGAATTGCCTTTTCTACACTATACAATTCTTAGTTTATACTGACATATGTAAGTAATTAATGGGTCAGGTGTTTATATCAAGACCGCAACCTTGATTATAATAATTGTTATCACCACCCGCGCAACCAATGTTCGTTTAATTATATAAATGTTCATTTCAATACCACTTCCCCATGTAGTGTGGTGTCTGTTCAGTAATGACAGATTGGGGATGGTTAGTTGGAACTTTGGGTCTAAATGGATGCCATATGAGCTCCACCTAAAGGAAAAATAGACTAACCAAGTTACATTAGTTAGTATATAACTGAAAATTGTGTGTAGTGTAGTGTGCGGCAGGATGGCTCAGTGGTTAGAGCACCAGATTCCGAAGCAGACGTGCCCAGGTTCGAGTCCTGTCCGCGGCAAATTCTGGCCAGTACATGATGAGTTCCCAATAAGGACGAAACCGGTCTACTGGATGAATTGCCTTTTCTACACTATACAATTCTTAGTTTATACTGACATATGTAAGTAATTAATGGGTCAGGTGTTTATATCAAGACCGCAACCTTGATTATAATACTTGTTATCACCACCCGCGCAACCAATGTTCGTTTAATCATATAATTGCTGGATGAATCACAAGGCGTACAAATCAGACTTGGATGCGCGATGAATATATGTTGAACCTTTAGAGTGAGCAAGATAATCAATGACACGAGAGGGTCAACATAATATTCATCAAAACAAACTTGTGATGTGGCTGTAGGTATTCCGGCAAAGCATTTTCTTGATAATAAATTCGAATCGAACGATTTCGGAAACGACAGAGCTGCTGTTACGTATGCATGTATATTCACAGTTGTACATAAGAGATACGTTCCGGTTTCGAATTGCGACGTATTAACAATACACGTTTTATATTTAAACAGTCGTCAACAACATAACAAAACTACCGCCAGCCGCAACACACTGACGCGTTCCGACCTTCCGTAATCATCATCAGAGTACGACGGCAAACTTTCCATCGAGGATCAAACCGCATTACATATATATGGGAAGCAAAATTAGATACAATGGGATTGGTGTTTATTTCAAGCTCGCAAACTTGATTTAAAAAATTGTTTCCACCACCCGCTCAATCAATTATTGTTAAATTGTATTGCCTATATATCTATATGTGGCGAAAGCTGCGGTTCGATCCTCGATAGTCAGTTTGCCGTCGTACTCTGTTGATGATCATGGAAGGTCGAAACGCGTCAGTGCGTTGCGGCTGGCGGTGGTTTTGTTATGTTTTTCGACGATTGGTTAAATACAATGGGATTGGTGTTTACTTCAAGCTCGCAATCTTGATTTAAAGACTTGTTAAATTGTTATATACGCTTTAGATTAAATGCATGAGAATATATTTAACCCGTCTGAAACTGCAAAATCAATTCCAGCGACAAAATTCGAGCATGTTCAAAGAGGGTTCTAGCTATGTGCGATTTCCATTATTGTAAATACCCAATGTCTTGTTTAGAAATTGTGTATACTTGACGTGGTGCCAGTTTGCGATTTTCGTTCTGTCACTTAGGCGTCGTATTGGTTGAGGTACCACATCTTAACTTGCCAACTTTGTTTAAGTTAGTAATTCTTATTTACGTATAGAATGAGTTATTATGTGGGCAAATATATTTCCTATTATAAAGTTCTTTCCCTATAAGTAACTCCAAAAATAAAATTAGCCTATTATGTTAAAACGAAATGTACTTTGTCTATAATGTACAAACAAGGACGAGCACGGTTAATATCAAATAGTGGCAAATGATGAGTACACATGAATGTAAAAATAATAGACAACTTGATGAGCGTAGCAGTTAACATATTAGCAGTATTTTAGACGAAATAATGCTCTAGTAACGTGCAATAGCTATGATATAAATAATGAAACCAAACTAAATGAAGATGGATCGACGACTCGTTCCAAAGCAACCCGTCATAACGCCGCTTTAAATTTGTATTAACTAATTTATCACTCTAACTAATGATTGCTTAACTGTATTGCCTAAATATATCTTTGGCGAGAGTTGCAAACATTGAATGTTCGTGACTGCATAGAAATTGTGCAGCCGACATTTCCAGTCGTGTACAAAGTATGCAAGACTACTAGAGTTGAGAGCCTCATATCTAATTTTGCTTCACATATATATGCATTGCGATTTGATCTTCGCTATTTAGTGTGCCGTCGTACTCTGATGATAATCATGGAAGGTTAAAACGCGTCAGTACGTGTAGCTGACGCTAGTTTTGCTTTTTTGTTCGTCGACTGATTCAATTTAATGGGATTGGTGTTTACTTCATGCTCGCACACTTAATTTGAATAAATGTTCCTACCACCCGCGCAATCAATGATTGTTTAGTTTTATTACCTTTAAATCAACAGTAGGTATAAAATTCTCATAAAATCAAGATACGAAATAACAAGATTGATCAGAGCTGTGCGTAGTTACAATAATGTAACTCTAATTTAGAAAAAAATAGTGGCTTTAAAGAAGACCAGGGTTACAAATAAATTGCTTTAAGTAATGGATCAAAGCTGAAAGTCGGAAAAACTTTTACGACTGTTGTTTGAACTGCATTATTTACATGTTTCCACGATAACGTTTGCTGCTTTGCTTTTAGTTATTGAAACCAAATCACAAATAGTCATATATCAGTATTTATTAACTGTTACACCGCTTCCGCATAAACTTGCGTATAAAACGATTGTTTAAAACAAAATTCTGTAAAGAAACAAAAAAACAATAATTTCAGAAAAAGTGTATCCAGCCTCGATGTGAACAGCACGGAGAGACAGCCAACTATAGACGTCATTTAAATAAAAGTGACAACCACCCATAACAATCGCAGGATTCATGCCCACGGCAGTTTGCTTCTAAATCATACAGCTCATCTCGTATGCTACCTGACCCACGCATTTTATGCCATTTTTAATCTCATATCAACAATTTTACTGATGTAATCTTACTTTAAAATGTATATCTTTCGTATTTATTATCGATTAAAATATTCACATTATCCATGAATATAATTAGCCTGGTGTTTTCATTATAGCTGGGATAAAAGTCAAAATTTCTTAAGTTTGAGCGTAATTTGAAAGGAGTTTTGAAGCATTGTGGCATTAATGCCACAAGTATTTGCTAAGCTATCGCTTTGTCTTCCGTTTTATTTAATTAATTGTCCGCTCTACGGTCTGTATTTTTAGAACTTTGTTCGTTGTGTGAACAGTTGCTGCTTTTCGGAGTAATTAATTCAAGCAGTGATGCTTGCGAAAAAAATTTTCACGAACGTGAATGGCAACAGCTTCTTACTCAGAAAGTGGACTTGTCCAAATTCACGGCGATACGTAAGTGCCTTTGCTGCTAACCGGCATCGCTTATGCTTCGATGGAGTCATTGTTGGTGGTGGAATTGTGGGATTAGCTGCAGCCCAGGAAATTTTGAATCGATATCCTAATTTGCAAATCGCCGTAGTAGAAAAAGAGGCCGAATTGGCTATTCATCAGACAGGGCATAACAGCGGTGTTGTGCATGCTGGAATTTATTACGAACCAGGCTCTCTGAAGGCCAAATTGTGTGTCGAAAGTTTGGAACGCATATATAATTACGCAGACAAGCATGGAGTTTCGTATAAAAAATGTGGAAAATTGATTGTAGCGACGGATGAATCAGAATTGCCTCGTTTGTACGAGCTGCATCGTAGAGCAACAGAGAATCGGGTTCCTGGAGTCCGACTCGTCTCTGCGAAGGAGGTTCGTGAACATGTATTTATTTATTGAATTTTGGTTCGAATCATAACGCTGGATTACATCTCAATCTATAGTTTATCGTATACTTATTATGCTGGAAATGAAACTATGTCACTTTTTAAGTTTTATATGTTTTATTTTGTCATAATACGGATGAAAACTTTGTGATATTTCTAACTCATATTTAATTGATAGGCAAACTGTATTGACATAACTGTTGCTCAAATTATCCTTTCTTGTACAATAATTATACTACTATATAATGTTTTCGTCATTCTTAATTTTTAACTTGATCTGCCTGGAAAGTTAGAATTTGAGACAATACAGCGCATTTAACTTAGCTACTATGATTCTACATCAATATTCGGTGTTTTTATTTCAAATGCACGACTCGTTTGAACGCAAATATGATTTTTGTTATTGGATGCCAAAATCACTGTTATTTAAAAAAAATACTTTGGCATATTAGACAGTTTGAATTACACCAATCATTGCCTTTTAATGTGCACATGTATTTCGGGTAAGTGGCTGGATAAGCCAGCTACATGACTATTGACGAAATTCCTAATAGGAGCGAAGCCATTGTCCTCTAAACTAAGCTTATTTAAGGTATGAATATTAAGTACCATGGCTGCAAATACTCTTGATTTGATCCTCAAATTAACTGGCTAGTACTGACGAGATTTTAACAAGGAAGTACCTGTAATCAGGCAGATTTGTTGTCTTTTAGAATGGTTTAGTCAGCTAACTACTTACTTAGTACCGACGAGTTTCTATTTTTGATAGATCATAAACTAGAGGATTTGTTGTCATTTAAGTAAAATAATTTTATTATTGATTCATACAGATAACGCTGTACTCCATCAAATGATATGCTCTGACAGTTATAAAATATACGTCATGTACGCATTTAAAGACCTTTATGCCAATATGTAGTTATGTATTTCAGTAATGTGCCCTGTTTCTACGCTTAGAAATAAGTCATAGAATATATACAAATATATTTTCATACTTACATATTTATAAATTTTTATTTTGTTTATGTTGCCCATTATAATTTTCTTTGAAAAAGACCTCTGAATAATCGGGTTTATGTTCATTGCCGATAAATGATTTATTTTTATATATTGTTTGTTGTGGGTGTGTACTAGGTGATGTAGGTAATTTTGTTGAAATTTAGCATATCTTAATGTCTATTGCGTTGGTACAATGTATTGACTTGGCGACCATTGTGTTTGTACCATGTACCGACTAGGCAACCATGGTGTTTGTACCCTTCTCTTGCTCGGTGTATATTGTCTATAAAGAGTTGGCTGTGGAGTCGCATTGTCGAAGACTTTATATGAAGTTAGCTCCACTACTACAGGTTAACACATTCGTATAAGAGATTATACCGTCCAATCGTCCTACATTCCTTGACCAAATATATTTGTACATTTCTTTTAAATTTTATTCACCTGGATCAAGGCCAGTATGTATGGATTCACTGGAGTAACAGGTGTTCAGAAATGGTTGTAATTCTCAATATCAGTGACATACAGCATAAATTCATACCCATCATGTTGCTACCATGTACCGACTCGGAAACCATAGTGTTAGTACCATGTACCTTTTCGGTAAAATAATGGTGGTATCGGTTACTGACACAATAGTCATAGTGTTAGTATCCTTTACAGACTCGGTATATATATTATATAATGTGAGTTAGCGTTGAAGTCACTTTGTCGAGACTATACGATATTAGCTACTCTACTGCAGTTTTACACATTCGTCTAGGAGATTGTACCGCCTTATTATCCCACATTCTTCACCTAAATATATAGTGGTTAAAGGGCGTAATACCGGCTCCTACTTGTGAGTCGCCAGTAAGCTCAAACAAATGTGCACTTGAGGTTATACATTCCATTCATTCTGTGTTTGGTTTATCCTTCCGATCACATTTGAACAAATATGTTACTAGGTGCGCAAGTGGTAGATTATGTTTGTGAATAATTAACAAAGATAATAAATTTCTTTAGATACAAACCTCATTTCCTACATCACGGAGGGTTTAGTGATGTAGAAAGCAGGTATCACGACAAACGAATCCCGGGGTGTTAATTTATCACTGGTACAATATATATGATGAATTGTATTGTCCAAACAATGATTCTTTAAAAAGAAACTTGATGCATGACAGGGAATATATTAGTTACCTTTTCCTCGTGTTGTATTACGAGGTGTTTACGTTCGCTGTCTACCTCATTTTCCCATATATTTCAACTTCCTCATATGGAATCCTTTTTCAATTTGACAATCAATATGTCATGTAGATAGCGGATACAATTACCTCGTATCGCAACACAAGAAAAAGGTAAAATATTTTATATACAGGATATATATATATATATATATATATATATATATATATATATTTAATGCAAGTTTGTTGGGCTGCTATCGAATATAATTTTTAAATTTGAGTATAATGATAAAATTTCACTATTTATATTTTGTCGAAATAGATTAAATATGATAGGTGTTTGCAAATGCTATTGATCTACATACAAGATTCCGTTATTCCTGCATATTTGAAATTAGTGGAATGTGATTCAGAGCCATGTATTACCTAAAAGTTTATTTCTAATTTTCATATTATATTTTTAGAATAAATTAAGTTGAAATATTGAGAACGGTTACGATATAAGGCATATGTGTAGTCAAGAATTGTGAACGTAGTTGCTTATTATATGAAATAACGGATTACGTAAATGGAATAGATCTCTCATGTACCAACAACTATGCCTTTTCCGAAATCGTTTGATTTAAATAATCAACAAGCAAATAATTTGCCAGAATGCGTACAGTCACATCACAAGTTTGTTTTGATAAATATTATGTTGAAACCCATGTCATTGATTATGTTTCTTACGATGAAAGCTCAACATATATTCATCGCGCATTCCAGGCTGATTTCTACGCCTTGCGATATATCCAACAACTCGTTATGTTCTGATTTATCTAACATCATTTTATATTTCGTCCCTTTTCATTTTTAGTATAGTTATCACTAAAAAATAAAAATATCAAAAATTGCGTAAAGACGCATGCACAAATTGATATCCAATGATAGAAAATTGTAAGATACGTTCGCTAAATGCATATTTTCGAAAAAAATTGATAACCATAGACAACTATCAATAAAGAATACATTAGCCGCATTTCTGCATGGTTATCATTTGTGTGTAGTAGTTTATTCTGATACGTAAGTAACCATTAATATTCTATTCCTTTAGTGAAAAATGTGTATGTATCGATTTATTAATTCTGCTGTAACACAGTAAACTAATACATAACAGTAGTCACTCTATTAAATCAACACGGGCGCTTGCAATTCCTGAAGCGATACTTACAGAACGTTTCCCATCTGTCACACAATATGAACGCCATTGTTAAAAATGAAGTGACTTTTTAATTTTGTTACGCGATGGACATCAAAATTCGTGTTTCTTATGAAGTAGTGGAGACTACAATCCTCACAAATGAATGCGAAGCTGCCGTAATAGGTTGTCTTCAGTTGAAATATTGAGGGTTCAGTATGATTTATACAAGCTTATTTCCGCGATTTAAAGAAGGTATCTGTCCATAAGGAGATAAAAACACCCTTTTAGATCGCATTCACTAAACCTGGGACTAGCACTCCTGAACATTATTTTCGTATAAGTTTACTCTGTTGTATCAAAGTTGGTCACCAATCTTAAACTCAAAAGAGTTTGCTAAGAGCAGAAGAAGCGAATTAGACTATCGTAGTCAAATTTCTATCAGGAATAGAATACATCGGCATCAGCGACTCACAATCGTCACTTTAATAAACTATAAAACCACCTTCGATTGTGCGTCCTGTAAGTTGCCACAGTCATCATCACGCTCAATTATTTTAATCAAGATTGCGGTCTTTATATAAGCACCTGACTCATTAATTACCTACATATGTCATTATAAACTAAGATTTGTACAGTGTTGAAAAGGCAATTCATCTAGTAAATTGGTTTCTTCGTTATTGAGAACTCATCATGTACTGGCCAGAATTTGCCGCGGACAGGATGAGTTCCCAATAAGGACGAAACCGATCTACTGGATGAATTCTTTAAAAGAAGTTTTCGAGATTGAAGTAAACACCAATCCCATTATATTTAACCAGTCGTCGAATAGTATAACAAAACTACCACCAGTCGCAACGCACTGATGCGTTTCAACCTTCCATGATCATCATCAGAGTACAGCGGCAAACTAACTAGCGAGGATCAAATCGCATTGCATATATATGGGAAGCAAAATTACATATGCGGCTCTCACCTCTAGTTCTCTTGCATACATTGTACGTGACTTGAAATGTCGGCTGCACAATTTCTATGCAGTTACGAACATTAGCTGTCACGTTCGACGTCTGGTTAACTAAAATGGGATTGGTGCTTATATCAAGCTCGCAAACTTGATATAAAGAATTTTTACCACCACCTGCGCAATCAGTGATTGTTTAATTATACTACCTTTAATAACTGATTCTTCTATTCAAATAATACAAAAATTGACGTGTGATATTCCCAGTAATATTAAACCACCACATATTACACAATATCAAGTTCCTATTTGCTTTTTGGAGGTATTTCGTAAAATTGAGATCCGCAGGTATCGACGGAACTTGCATTGCAAAGATATAAGACCGATTTATGAAAATCAACAATGTTAATATGGTTATTTATAAAATTAATCATTCCTTGATTGCGTGCATGGTACTAAAAATATATATATATTTACTGTTCGTATAGATATCCTATATTTTACGAGTAAGCCTCTGTATTTTATGTGATTCCCATGCCTATATACAAAAAAATGAACATAGTAGCATTTAAAGCTCACATTTCTTAATTAATGTCGAAGGATTTGTTCGAAATAACAAGGCTGATACCATTAATTTTACGCAAATCTCAATGTATGTAAAACGTGTAATACACAGGAATATAAAAATAGCTCAAAACAAGAATAAATCAGTGTCCTACATGGTTAGGTTAAACGAGCTTACTTACAGTGTTTGTCTTCTGGCATGGTAAACTCGAAAAATGTCGACATTTTTCTAGATTGAGATAAAATTAATAGTGAATTTGAAAAATTATCTGGCCCCAGGTGTGTAGAGCGATGTTAGTAGCGTCCATTTAGTAATATTTCATTTTTGTAGCACTTCTGCGTGCATTTTTCATGCTCGGGTACAAATCAAGATAAACTAAATGATAACTTCCTTCACAATCCTTGAAAAAGAACAGGTTTGTCTGAAAAGCAAAGAGTCTACCGATTGCGGATGAGTTTCACATGAAAGAAATTGCCTACATTCTTAACAGAAAAAAGCGGCATTGCGACACGACTTGGGTTTTATATACTGCTCCCTCTCTCTCTCATGCGTTATTATGTTAAATATTAATGCCATTATTGTTTTCAATAAGGGAAAATAGAACAATCAGAGATTCGTGTGAAAGGTACTGGAGGAAAATGAGTACATTAGATAATTAAGTTTATAGCATTCCAAAAGATTTTACCTTCTGAAAAAGTATTCATATATATTTCTTATCGCTGATAAGGTTACTGATATTGAACCTAACTGCAAAGCTGTTGCTGGTTTACACTCACCGGAAACGGGTATTATTGACTGGAGGCAAATGGCCTTGGCATATGCTGAAAACTTCCGAAGAATGGGCGGCTCAATTATAACCAACTTCCCTGTCGATAAATTTCAAAGATCGACTGAATGTCACTATCCAATTTCTGTTGTTAATGCTGACAGCACATCATCACCATTGTCATGCAAATTTGTTATTGCCTGTGCTGGACTGCACTCAGACGTTGTGGCCAAATTATCCGGTTGTGTGGCCACACCTAAAATAATTCCTTTTCGTGGTGATTATCTAGTACTGCGACGCGAAAGATCAAGTTTGGTGCGAGGCAATATCTACCCAGTTCCCGATCTTCGATTTCCATTTTTAGGCGTCCACTTTACACCTCGAATGGATGGCTCTGTGTGGATTGGACCAAATGCTATCTTGTCACTCAAACGTGAGGGCTACGGCAGATTTGACTTCTCTTTGCGCGATTCCGTTGAAATACTAACATATTCTGGCCTTCACAATATTTTGTTGCGTTACTGGCGCAAGGGTATTAGTGAAGCTTGGCAGAATATTTTCATTCGGCATCAGGCAAGTTCAGTTTCTACCTGTGTACTTGCGGAAAGCTAATTATGAGTATATTACTCACGCATGCACTACTTTCCTACATTTACAATTACGCACACATACGTACATATATAAACACATGACTGCGGAAGTGAAGAATCTTTTATTAAATGTTGGTGTATTTCTGTTGTGCACTCATGCATAAGTAGATGAGTAACACTTGCAAAAATGAGTACTCAGCAAAATATCTCTATCTGTGCATTCATGCATATATATTTTCATTCATCTATCAAGGCCTACATGCTTGCATACATACATGAACACACCAAGCAAACATAATGACGTTTATGTAATATCTATTGTATTAAAACATTTTCGTTATACTTTTAAATACTGTTTGTTGCGAAGACATAATATATATGCAAGTATGTATTAGGTTTTGCGAACCTAGTAACAAATTAGTTCAGTTGTGACCAGAAGGATAAACCAAAGGCAGCATGAACGGAAAGTATAATATCATGCACATTCGTTTCGTGCTTACTGGCGATTCATCAGTAGGAGCCGGTACTACGCCCTTTAACCACTATATATTTGGTCAATGAATGTGGAATAATAGGACGGTACAATCTCATAGACGAATGTGTAAACCTGCAATAGTGAAGCTAACATCACCTAAAGTCTACGACAATGCGACTTCAACGCTAACTCACTCTACATAATATATATACCGAGTCTGTAAAGGATACTAACACTATAGCTATTGTGTTAGTAACCGATACCAACATTATTGTACCTAAAAGGTACATGGTACTAACACTATGGTTACCGTGTCGGTACATGATACCAACCTGATGGATATCAAATTCTGCAATAGTTCACCGAAATTGAGAATTACAATTTCTGAACACCTGTTACTCCAGTAAATCCATAAACTCTGGCCTTGATCGATATCAGTTATCACATTTCGCGGTAAGCATGACATCATTCAATTCAATATATTACAATTAAATACTGTTTGTTGCGAAGAGCTAATATATATGCAAGTATTTATTAGGTGTTGCTAACCTAGTAACAAATTAGTTCAGTTATCGACACGGTAACCATAGTGTTAGTACCATGTACCTTTTCGGTACAATATTGTTGGTATCGGTTACTAACACAAGAGCCATAGAGTTAGTATCCTTTACAGACTCGGTACATATATTATATAGTGTGAGTTAGCATTGAAGTCGCATTTTTGTTGACTTTAGGTGATGTTAGCTTCACTATTGCAGTTTTATATATTCGTCTAGAAAATTGTACCGTCCCATTATTCCACATTCTTTGACCAAATATATAGTGGTTAAAGGACGTAATACCGGCTCCTACTGATGAGTCGCCAGTAAGCACGAAACGAATGTGCATGAGATTATACTTTCCGTTCATGCTGCCTTTGGTTTATCCTTCTGGTCACAACTGAACTAATTTGTTACTAGGTTCGCAAAACCTAATACATACTTGCATATATATTAGCTCTTCGCAACAAACAGTATTTAACTGTAATATATTGAATTGAATGATGTCATGCTTACCGCGAAATCTGATAACTGATATCGAGCAAGGCCAGGGTGTATGGATTTACTGGAGTAACAGGTGTTCAGAAATTGTAATTCTCAATTTCGGTGAACTATAGCATAAACTGATATCCATCATGTTGGTACCATGTACCTACTCGGAAACCATAGTGTTAGTACCATTTACCTTTTCGGTACAATAATGTTGGTATCGGTTACTAACACAAGAGCCATAGTGTTAGTATCCTTTACAGTTTCGGTATATATATTATATAGTGTGAGTTAGCATTGAAGTCGCATTGTTGTTGACTTTAGGGGATGTTGGCTTCACTATTGCAGGTTTACACATTCGTCTAGGAGATTATACCGTCCCATTATTCCACATTCTTTGACCAAATATATAGTGGTTAAAGGATGTAATACCGGCTCCTACTGATGAGTCGCCAGTAAGCACGAAACGAATGTGCATGAGATTATACTTTCCGTTCATGCTGCCTTTGGTTTATCCTTCTGGTCACAACTGAACTAATTTGTTACTAGGTTCGCAAAACCTAATACATACTTGCATATATATTAGCTCTTCGCAACAAACAGTATTTAACTGTAATATATTGAATTGAATGATGTCATGCTTACCGCGAAATGTGATAACTGATATCGTTCAAAGCCAGAGTGTATGGATTTACTGGAGTAACAGATGTTTAGAAATTGTAATTCTCAATTTCGGTGAACTTTAACAGAAATTGATATCCATCAGGTTGGTATCATGTACCGACACGGTAACCATAGTGTTTGTACCATGTACTTCTTCGGTACAATAATGTTGGTATCGGTTACTAACACAAGAGCCATAGTGTTATTATCCTTTACAGACTCGGTATATATATTATATAGTGTGAGTTAGCATTGAAGTCGTATTGTTGTTGACTTCAGATTATGTTAGCTTCACTATTACAGGTTTACACATTCGTCTAGGAGATTGTACCGTCCCATTATTCCACATTCTTCTACCAAATATATAGTGGTTAAAGGAAGTAATACCGGCTCCTACTGATGAGTCGCCAGTAAGCACGAAACGAATGTGCATGAGATTATACTTTCCGTTCATGCTGCCTTTGGTTTATCCTTCTGGTCACAACTGAACTAATTTGTTACTAGGTTCGCAACGCCTAATACATACTTGCATATATATTAGCTCTTCGCAACAATCACTATTTAACTGTAATATATGGAATTGAATGATGTCATGCTTACCGCGAAATGTGATAACTGATATCGTTCAAAGCCGGAGTGTATGGAATTACTGGAGTAACAGATGTTTAGAAATTGTAATTCTCAATTTCGGTGAACTATAACAGAAATTGATATCCATCAGGTTGGTATCATGTACCGACACGGTAACCATAGTGTTTGTACCATGTACTTCTTCGGTACAATAATGTTGGTATCGGTTACTAACACAAGAGCCATAGTGTTAGTATCCTTTACAGACTCGGTATATATTATGTAGTGTGAGTTAGCATTGAAGTCGCATTTTTGTTGACTTTAGGTGATGTTAGCCTCACTATTGCAGGTTTACACTTTCGTCTAGGAGATTGTACCGTCCAATTATTCCACATTCTTTGACCAAATATATAGTGGTTAAAGGGCGTAATAACGGCTCCTACTGATGAATTGCCAGTTAGCACGAAACGAATGTGCATGAGATTACACTTTCCATTCATGCTGCCTTTGTTTTATCCTTCTGGTCACAACTGAACTAATTTGTTACTAGGTTCGCAAAACCTAATACATACTTGCATATATATTAGTTCTTCGCAACAAACAGTATTTAACTGTATTATATTGAATTGAATGATGTCATGCTTACCGCGAAATGTGATAACTGATATCGATCAAAGCCAGAGTGTATGGATTTACTGGAGTAACAGGCGTTCAGAAATTGTTGCAATTCTCAATTTCGGTGAACTATAGCATAAATTGATATCCATCAGGTTGGTACCATGTAACGACTCAGAAATCATAGTGTTAGTGCCATGTACATTTTCGGTACAATAATGTTGGTATCAGTTACTAACACAATAGCCATAGTGTTAGTATCCTTTACAGACTCTTTATATATATTATATGGTGTGAGTTAGCGTTGAAGTCGCATTGTCGTAGACTTTATATGATGTTAGCTTCACTATTGCAGATTTACACATTCGTCTAGAAAATTGTACCGTCCTATTATTCCACATTCTTCTACCAAATATATAGTGGTTAAAGGGCGTAATACCGGCTCCTACTGATGAGTCGCCAGTAAGCACGAAACGAATGTGCATGAGATTATACTTTCCGTTCATGCTGCCTTTGGTTTATCCTTCTGGTCACAACTGAACTAATTTGTTACTAGGTTCGCAAAACCAATACATACTTGCATATATATTAGTTCTTCGCAACAAACAGTATTTAACTGTAATATATTGAATTGAATGATGTCATGCTTACCGCGAAATGTGATAACTGATATCGATCAAGGTCAGAGTGTATGGATTTACTGGAGTAACAGGTGTTCAGAAATTGTTGTAATTCTCAATTTCGGTGAACTATAGCATAAATTGATATCCATCAGGTTGGTATCATGTACTGACTCGGTAACTATAGTGTTAGTACCATGTACCTTTTCGGTACAATAATGTTGGTATCGGTTACTAACACAATAGCCATAGTGTTAGTATCCTTTACAGACTCGGTATATATATTATATAATGTGAGTTAGCATTGAAGTCGTATTGTCGTTGACTTCAGATTATGTTAGCTTCACTATTACAGGTTTACACATTCGTCTAGGAGATTGTACCGTCCTAATATTCCACATTCTTCTACCGAATATATAGTGGTTAAAGGGCGTAATACCGGCTCCTACTGATGAGTCGCCAGTAAGCACGAAACGAATGTGCATGAGATTATACTTTCCGTTCATGCTGCCTTGGTTTATCCTTCTGGTCACAACTGAACTAATTTGTTACTAGGTTCGCAAAACCTAATACATACTTGCATATATATTAGTTCTTCGCAACAAACAGTATTTAACTGTAATATATTGAATTGAATGATGTCATGCTTACCGCGAAATTTGATAACTGATATCGATCAAGGCCAGACTGTATGGATTTAATGGAGTAACAGGTGTTCAGAAATTGTTGTAATTCTCAATTTCGGTGAACTATAGCATAAATTGATATCCGTCAGGTTGGTATCATGTACCGACTCGGTAACCATAGTGTTAGTACCATGTACCTTTTCGGTAAAATAATGTTGGTATCGGTTACTAACACAATAGCCATAGTGTTAGTATCCTTTACAGACTCGGTATATATATTATATAGTATGAGTTAGCATTGAAGTCGCATCGTCGTTGACTTTATATGATGTTAGCTTCACTATTACAGGTTTACACATTCGTCTAGGAGATTGTACCGTCCCATTATTCCACATTCTTCTACCAAATATATAGTGGTTAAAGGGCGTAATACCGGCTCCTACTGATGAGTCGCCAGAAAGCACGAAACGAATGTGCATGAGATTATACTTTCCGTTCATGCTGCCCTTGGTTTATCCTTCTGGTTACAACTGAACTAATTTGTTACTATGTTCGCAAAACCTAATACATACTTGCATATATATTAGTTCTTCGCAACAAACAATATTTATCTGTAATATATTGAATTGAATGATGTCATGCTTACCGCGAAATGTGATAACTGATATCGATGAAGGCCAGAGTGTATGGTTTAACTGTAGTAACAGGTGTTCGGAAATTGTTGTAATTCTCAATTTGGGTGAACTTTAGCATAAATTTATATCCATCAGGTTGGTATCATGTACCGACTCGGAAACCATAGTGTTAGTATCCGGTACTCATCGATTTCAAAAAAAGGTATCAGTTATTAACACAATAGCCATAGTGTTAGTATCTTTTACAGACTCGGTATATATATTATATAGTGTGAGTTAGCATTGAAGTCGCATTGTTGTTGACTTTAGATTATGTTAGCTTCACTATTACAGGTTTACACATTCGTCTAGGAGATTATACCGTCCTATTATTCCACATTCTTCTACCAAATATATAGTGGTTAAAGGGCGTAATACCGGCTCCTACTGATGAGTCGCTAGTAAGCACGAAACGAATGTGAATGAGATTATACTTTCCGCTCATGCTGCCTTTGGTTTATCCTTCTGGTCACAACTGAACTAATTTGTTACTAGGTTCGCAAAACCTAAAACATACTTGCATATTTATTAGGTCTTCGCAACAAAACAGTATTTAACTGTAATATATTGAATTGAATGATGTCATGCTTACCGTGAAATGTGATAACTGATATCGATGAAGGCCAGAGTGTATGGTTTAACTGGAGTAACAGGTGTTCGGAAATTGTTGTAATTCTCAATTTGGGTGAACTTTAGCATAAATTTATATCCATCAGGTTGGTATCATGTACCAACTCGGAAACCATAGTGTTAGTATCCGGTACTCATCGATTTCAAAAGTATCAGTTACTAACACAATGGCCATAGTGTTAGTATCCTTTACAGACTCGGTATATATATTATATAGTGTGAGTTAGCATTGAAGTCACATTGTTGTTGACTTTAGATTATGTTCGCTTCACTATTACATGTTTACACATTCGTCTAGGAGATTGTACCGTCCTATTATTCCACATTCTTCTACCAAATATATAGTGGTTAAAGGGCGTAATACCGGTTCCTACTGATGAGTCGCCAGTAAGCACGTAACGAATGTGAATGAGATTATACTTTCCGTTCATGCTGCCTTTGGTTTATCCTTCTGGTCACAACTGAACTAATTTGTTACTAGGTTCGCAAAACCTAATACATACTTGCATATATATTAGGTCTTCGCAACAAATAGTATTTAACTGTAATATATTGAATTGAATGATGTCATGCTTACCGCGAAATGTGATAACTGATATCGATGAAGGCCAGAGTGTATGGTTTAACTGGAGTAACAGATGTTCGGAAATTATTGTAATTCTCAATTTGGGTGAACTTTAGCATAAATTTATATCCATCAGGTTGGTATCATGTACCCACTCGGAAACCATAGTGTTAGAATCCGGTACTCATCGATTTCAAAAAAGGTATCAGTTACTAACACAATAGCCATAGTGTTAGTATCCTTTACAGACTCGGTATATTTATTATATAGTGTGAGTTAGCATTGAAGTCGCATTGTCGTTGACTTTAGGTGATGTTAGCTTCACTATTACAGGTTTACACATTCGTCTAGGAGATTGTACCGTCCTATTATTCCACATTCTTGGACCAAATATATAGTGGTTAAAGGGCGTAAAACCGGCTCCTACTGATGAGTCGCCAGTAAGCACGAAATGAATGTGCATGAGATTATACTTTCCGTCTATGCTGCCTTTGGTTTATCCTTCTGGTCACAACTGAACTAATTTGTTACTAGGTTCGCAAAACCTAATACATACTTGCATATATATTAGTTCTTCGCAACAAACAGCATTTAACTGTAATATATTGAATTGAATGATGTCATGCTTACCGCGAAATGTGATAACTGATATCGATCAAGGCCAGAGTGTATGGATTCACTAGAGTAACAGGTGTTCAGAAATTGTTGTAATTCTCAATTTCGGTGAACTATAGCATAAATTGATATCCATCAGGTTGGTATCATGTACCGACACGGTAACCATAGTGTTAGTATCATGTACCTTTTCGGTACAATAATGTTGGTATCGGTTACTAACACAAGAGCCATAGTGTTAGTACCCTTTACAGACTCGGTATATATATAATATAGTGTAAGTTAGCATTGAAGTCGCATTGTTGTTGAGTTTAGGTGATGTTAGCTTCACTATTGCAGGTTTACACATCCGTCTAGGAGATTGTACCGTCCCATTATTCAACATTCTTTGACCAAATATATAGTGGTTAAAGGACGTAATACCGGCTCCTACTGATGTGTCGCCAGTAAGCACGAAACGAATGTGCGTGATATTATACTTGCCGTTCATGCTGCTTTTGGTTTATCCTTCTGGTCACTACAGAACTAATTTGTTACTAGGTTCGCAACACCTAATACATACTTGCATATATATTAGTTCTTCGCAACAAACAGTATTTAACTGTAATATATTGAATTGAATGATGTCATGCTTAATGCGAAATGTGACAACTGATATCGATCAAGGCCAGAGTGTATGGATTTACTGGAGTATTAGGTGTTCAGAAATTGTTGTAATTCTCAATTTCGGTGAACTTTAGCATAAATTGATATCCATCAGGTTGGTAACATGTTCCGACTGGTGCTTCGGGCTGGTCTATATTTAAATAATTTCTTTGACCTTCCTAAGTACTTTAGCTTAAAATATATTTTTAAACGTCCATTATTGACATCCGCGTTTCCACTTCTCACTATGCAATCCTCTTCGTTTGTTGCCTTGTATTGAATATTTATCTTATGCTTTTTTGAGAGAAAATAATTCTTTGAATATAGTGGGATAGTTCAAATATGTTCACAACTATGTGTATTTCTTTCCATAAAAAATTTATAAAATCAATTTGTTGTGCTGTAAACTTATTAAAACTGGAAATTCATCGGTTTAGTTTTTTATGACGAATTTCATTTGCTGTCTTAAGCAATCACAATCCAACACAATATGAACAATAAGTGATTTATTTATTTTTCTTTAACACACTCCTTGTCAGAATTTTGTAAGCATTAATTTTATTGTTCATGTGAGAATAAGTATATATATATATATATATATATATATATATATATATATATATATATATATATATATATGCGTGTTTATTGTTGTGTGTGTTCATAAATACATGCAACAGTGTAAATTTACATGTTAATTCTAAAATAGCGCACTTGATCTGTTAAATATATGCTGTTGAACTGACTTATATCATTATTTTACTACTAGCATGTTATATATATATATATATATATATATATATATGTGTGTATACTTGCAAAGAAATTATTAGGGATATGGTAGTTCTCAGTACCTAGGCTATATAAAAGTTGATCCAACGTTAACTCTAAGTCATTTACAGAGATACGCCAACTGTATTTAATATGATTTCCGGTTCAACATTCTACCTTGGTGTGTGATAAATTATAGGGTGTTTGGAAGCCAATGGAATGAACGAACTTTTAATATCCAGAAATGAAGTATGAGGGAAATAAATATTACGAGGCTGCAAAAAATTGATTTAACTAGTTTTCGTTTTGAGGTTCAACGAGTAACACTGAATGTAACACAGAATAAGAGAAATATTTTAACTGATAAAATGCAATTACTAAATAAAGCATTAGCAGATTTAAACGCATTCTTAAGAGAACCCGATATCTTGTAAAGAACTTGCGCGGATTAATTGATATTGGTAGAATGTATTGGCAAAGGAGTTAACCATCAAATCTATTTACAGAAATTTTATGAACTAAATCAAATACAATTTCACTTTAATACTAATAAAGTTAATAATGAATTATGTTAAACTATTTCGTACGTGATCTTGGTTATTATTTTTCTATTCACCGTCGAATTCTGGATTTATTATCACTATTATTTCGCATAATCTACGTTTTCTGTCCAGATATTTTTTCTGTCATAATGAGGCTTCAATATTTTCTTTCAACTGATTCCCTTTGTAACCTGATGACTCTACTAAAATTACATATAGAATGCGTCTATAGCCATCCAAATCTATTTGACGGTCGGTGTTCTGTGAGTACCTGACATGCAAAACTCTCCGTATGTATTTTTCTTTAACCACCTTTTAGGAGTGAAATTATGAGTTCAAAAATATTTGAACTATATGATATTAAATCAAAAATCGGTTTTAAAGCGCAAAATTATATTAATACTGGGTTTTAAATCGGATAGAAACATTGTCAACTTCATATAAGCTCCGAAGGTTAATGAAACGAACTCTTGCATTATCATCAGTAGGCTATCAAGCCAAAACTTCTAGATGTAGCATGAGTTTATTATAACTTTGCAAGTATTTACACATGTACTCAGTAAATAAATATATATTGACTCCTTCAAAGCGAGCATCTTAGCCAGACACTCAAAGGAGAATGTAATCGCTGTAGCATGACCAGGTAATTTAGGTAAAGGAATGGAACAAATTCCTAAATTTACGCAATGAGCATGATAATAGAAATAAATCTCTGGGTTCCCTATTTATCTGATTTATGTTTTAGCAGTAACCGAAGCTTTGAAGAATAAGTATTAATAATAAAAAATGATGAAACTTCTGTGTAAAAAATAAACCTTTTCCAATCCTTTATGGAGTTTCCCTCGGTGTCCACAATAGATGACTTTTAATATTCTATTATTCTTTAGTTACACTATTCATCTGTCAGCTAACATACGTATCAAATTTTGAGCCATATTATTGCTTGCTACGATCATTAATTTAATATGCATAATATAAATAATGATTTTTTTCGCAAAAACATTTCGTTAGAAAAACAAATTTAATTAATAATTCTTTGTATATTATTTTTTACTGAGGCTCGACTCATGTTTTAACACTCTCTTGAACGTTCTGCGGCATTTGGCTACCACCATCAATACTAGAAATGAATAACTCGAGCAATAATCAATCTTATCGCGCAAAATGAAATGTTTCGCCTTATTTGTTGATTCGTGCAAGATGGATAAGCGAAATCGAGCTACTGCAGACACATTCATCTCCGATTCAGCCTCCTTTTCTTTTTTTCTCCTATTTTCAATCTAATGGTGGATACTTTTCATATTACCAACTATCGACATTAGGTTAAGTAAAGTTACATTCATTACATCTTGATTAGGTTTCATTTTCAACACATTTAATGTGCAGCCATTGAAATATAACAGTTAAATACTGTTTGTTGCAGAGAACTAATATATATGCAAGTATGTACTAGGTACCATTGAAATAATCAGGTCACTTGCTTCATTTGTTTCGTGAAATGCATCTGATGAAGATCTACGGTAACGTAGATCGAAATATCATGAAAAAAGAAAATTACTGGAACAATGAAAGCTGCGTTAGTCAAAACGCAGATCAGGTAATTTCTATATGGATGTTGGTGACAATTTCATATTAAATGGAATCAGATGACCGTGAACTTGCTTGGACTCATTCGACCATCATAATTATTTTCAAAAAGGCAATAGTAATTCATATGATAACCGTCGTGGTATAAGCCTGACGCTGGTCGTATCTTGGCTATTTGCTTCAATTATCCTATGCCGTCTTAGTATTTCGCTTGAATCACATATTGATGAACAAGGCGGATTCCCCATCATGACGAGGATGTATATTTATTTTTACCTTAAGACAAGTTCTTGAACAGTGACAATATCCTGGGCTATAGACTTGAAGGTTGTATCTGACTCAGTGGCTAGCAATGTTCAATTAGATATTCTGTCGAAATATAATATGTGCACTAAATTTGTAAGTATTATACGCGCTCTTTTCACGAACACTTTAAGTTGTATCAGAATCTACAGCAAACTAACACAACTTTACTACGAACAGTGGTGTTCTCTTTTTTTTACAAATGTTGTAATAGATGATTTTATGAGCAATAATCTTCCATACGTTCAGGATATAGGTGTCAAAGTTCTCTTTTGTGATAGATTAGTCGGTCTTGTCTGTGCAGACGTTATCGACAATTCAGATACTAGTCAGGCCACCTTGAATAGATTAAGTTTTTGTTTTGTCTTTCGTTATGAAATTAACACCATCTATATGTAAGATACTTTTACAGGATCGCCCACTACTCATACTAACTCTGAAACTACAGAGTGAAGATCTGGACATCGTTGACAGGTTTACATACCTTGATTGCTCTATCAATAACTCAGGCAAAATGACTGTCGAGGTGAGTGGACGAATCGCGGAATCTGGTACAACTTCTAACAAATTTCGCCTTTTATAGGCAAGGGGAGCATTTCACTCTGCCTTAATGGCTGTGAATACACTGCTTCTGTATTTTCTATTTTATTATATGCCAGTGGAAGTTGATTCTATAGATTCGCAGATTTTAGACGCCTACCTGAATTCACCATCGTGCTTTGAGTAGCATAGTAGATATAGGTTACCACTAACGAATAAGTAACGTTGACATCCTTAGACGTATTTTTGGATCATTAATAAACCAAATTAGGCTCCATCAGTTAAGTTGGCTCGGCCACATTTAGGCACGCCTCCAATCCGATTTAGCAGTGGAGCCTTATTCTTACCTGGTTCCAGATTGGAGAAAGCAGCAAGGTGAACAGATTTTTACATTAGAAACAGCTTTCAAATTGGCTTGTATGCCACGATGGGGTAAATATGCATTTCGTTATTTTTGGTTACAAGCTCGGCGCGATTTGGCGCTGCGTCGAGCTGATCATCGATCTTGTTGGAAATTTCTGGTAGAGGTATTCTCGTAACATTCTTTTCCTAGTTAGGCAGAGTTAGCTACAGGGTTTGGTTTTAGTTTATGAAAACCGCAAATACGATGTATTGCTGACGTTGCCTTGGCTTTAGTATAGGGAGCAAAATGTTATTGAAATTTCATTAGATTTTTGTTGTCTATAATGTTTTTCAATTCATGCATGCAATTTAAATGAAATAAACTCAACATTTAATATAAATGGAAATATAGATTTGAAGTGAAGTGGGTTCCAGAATAACCTATGCTAATAAAGCATAATTAACTAATCCTCGTTACTGAGCTCTTTTTATCGCTAGACTTACAGATTTTCGCACACTCAATTGTCTATTTGTTAGTGAGAGTACGATGTACCATGGCCAAGTGATTGATATCTCGAACAATAGTATCTGGCAAAGAGATGACTGGCCTACCCTTCCTGTGATTCCGGCTATCCACCGCGAGAAGAATGCGAACTAGGCCCTCTCAAGCAGTGACCTAACTAGTGCAACCGACACTCCATAACAAGGTTCCATGATAGAACATAAAAAGAACGACCATATAGACATGCAATGCTTCCTTGTGATCAGCTGCAAAAGACCTAAACAAAATCGAATAACAAAGCGGACTAGAGGCTAACAGTTATTATGTGTCATCTTATATCTCCGCATCATGAAGTTCGACCAAAAGTGTGTTCGATTGGAAGGCCTTGGTTTTGTAGTTTAGTGAAAACATTTACTATAAGAAATAAGTTTTGAAATGACATCAAATAGAATGTAATATGTGGCACGGGGGCGCTGTAGATAGTTTCACAGACTCAATCCAATGTGCCTCAGTTAGATTCTATTCCTCAGCAGATACTGGCAAATATTTGACGAGTTTCCAGCGAGGTTATAACCGGTCTGCTTGCTACCTGATGCAATATTGAATTTATATTGGCTATATATATCACATCTGTTTCACCCATTTAAGCCTGAGAATAAATTGAAATCAAAATTTTACTTACATATTTTATGTGTCTTCATATGCTCGTCAGTTGCACATAGAATGTTTCAATTAATTTAATTCTGGTTATATATAAAAAGTTTCGTTAAAGCATAGACTTTCTTTAAGTTTATGATTTGTTAATTAAATTTACCACCTTATATTTTTAATTTGTCTGTTAGCATTGCAAAAGTTAAATTCTCAACGACGCAATTATATTTTATCATTTGCAAATATAATCCCAACTAGGTGAGTCAACTGAAGAAGTTTATACCACAGTTGAGCATAACCGATGTTGAACGAGGTCCGTCAGGCGTAAGAGCCCAAGCCGTTGCGCCTGATGGTAGTCTGGTAGATGACTTTTTGCTCGATGTTGGTGACGGTGAATTTGGCAAAAATTTTATACATGTGAGAAATGCACCATCTCCGGCCGCTACATCTTCATTGGCAATAGCGGACACTATAATCAATAAAGCGGAAGAGCAGTTCTCTTTAAAGTCAATTGCTAGTAAAGCCTAGAATGAATGGTTACTTGTTCAGTAGAAATTTTATTTAATAATTTATCAGTTTCGGTATATTTTGTTGAAAACTTCTTCTGAGTCGCGTTTTTTAAATTAAATGCTTTTTTTATTTTCTTGATTATAGTGACAGAAATCGATATTATATGAAGATAACTTGTGATATGCCTTTTTTATACGATATGTTTAGAATTTAAAACATTTACACAGTAATTGAGGGTTGAATGGAAATTTGAAATGACTGTTGACTGAAATTACATCCATGTTTTCGCTTTAACTGTATCTATACCGTCTTGATAGCATTGTATCATTATATGCAGAAGATGTAGCAACTGCGCAGATTTGTGCTACCTATTATTCAGTGTTTACATTCCTCTTTTATCTGCTAGAATTAGTCAACCACTAAAGAAGCGAATTCAAGAGCATCTAAGACTAATGCTAGTTGGCTTTTCATATAAACTAAAGGAAAACTTGACATAATTCATCGTTGCTATTCTAAATTTACCATACAATAAATGGAAATAAATATTAAAGGCCAAATTTTTCATATCATATACTTGAGTATACTAAACTCGCTAAATATATAAAATAACTATGAAAAAAATTTTATTAAAATTTTGTTGTACAATGGAACTCCGCTTAATATTTAACGAAAACCCGATTTTATACATGAGAAACGTGTGCTTATTTCTTTCATTTTCAAGGTGTTATAAATGCAAGACATCCATTCTCCCTAGAAGGCTGCAGGTAATTTTTACACAGTTTCATATTTAATCAAAGAATTTTAGCATAAACGATTACTGGGTCCAGTAGCGGCCTCGATTATCAGCTACTCCTTTTTCCACGATCCCCCACCATTTATTTTGACGTGACAAATACTCTTTCTGTAACAGTTCGCGAGCTAATTCCTTTCGTTTTAACAAATGACTTCGCCACGCAAATAATAAGTAAGACATACAGAAATAAATACATAGACATATATCAATGATTATAACAAATTTGATTTCCATTTTGCCTTAGGCCACAAAATGTCAACCAAAAGTCAAGGGCAGCCCACTACGTGTATAATGGCAGGAATTACGCTTTGAACATCACCTGCCTCAATTACCCTGGAGCTAGTGCATGCTGATAGAACGTATGATACCAACCATAGGCAAAATCAGTTACAAAATAATGTTTTTTTTCTTTTCCTAAAATGAATACCAATTTAATATTGAACTGAGCCCAAAAAGTGGACAAACTGCCGTATGTTACAATAACTGACGCGTTTCGTCTATCAAATTTTACTAGTCTTACATATATTGTATATATTGTGTATGTGTATGTGTATATGTGTATTGTATATGTATATTGTATATATATATATATATATATATATATATATATATATATTGTAAAAACTTGTGATGTGGCTGTAGGTATTCCGGAAAACCATTTTCTTCATGATAAATTCGAATCGAACGATTTCGGAAACAACACAGCTGCTGTTACATATGCATGCAAATTCACAGTTGTACATGAGAGATATGTTCCGGTTTCGAATTGCGACGTATTAACAATACACGCTTTATATTTAACCAGTCGTCAACAACATAATAAAACTACCGCCAGCTGCAACACACTGACGCGTTTCGACCTTCCGTAATCATCATCAGAGTACGACGGCAAACTGTCCATCGAGGATCAAACCGCATTACATATATATGAGAAGCAAAATTAGATACAATGGGATTGGTGTTTACTTCAAGCTCGCAAACTTGATTTAAAAAATATATTGTACGTGACTGGAAATGCCGGTTTCCCAATTTCTATGTAGTCACGAATGTAACAGTTTTGCTGGCTTCGTCACATGTATGTAGGCTATACGAATAAGCAATCGTTGATTGTGCGCGTTGTGATAAAAATTGTTTAAATAAAGTTTGCGTACTTCGGACAAAAACCATTCCCATTTCGTAGGCCTATAGTCAGTCAGACCTACTTTTATTCAAGTCAAGGCAGCGATCTTCATATAAACACCAGTCCTATTATACTCATATATTTGTCAGTGTACACTTAGTACTGTATGATGTAGAAAAGGAATTTCATCCAGTGGACCGGTTTCGGTCTAATTGGAACCTCTTCAAGTACTGCCCTGCTGTTCATATCATAATCGCAACATTAATTTTAAAAATTATAACTGCCCGCGCAGCGAATTTTAGTTTATATATATATATATATATATATATATATATATATATATATATATATATATATGGGTGTGTGTGGGTGTTTGTATTCAATTAAATACCACTTCCTCAAGTAGTCTGGTGTGTACTCTTTAATGACAAATTAGGGGTAGGTCTACTAACATAAAGGCCAACAAAAAACAGCTAGTTTATTGTTGAAAGTTTTAAATAGAGTACAGCATTTTAGCTCAGTTGTTAGAACAATAAAGGTTGAATCAGACGTACCCAGGTTCGAGTCCTTTTCGCGGCAAATTCTGTGCAGTACGTAAATAGTTCCCAAATAAGACCTAAATCGGTCTACTGGAAGAATTTTTTACATTATACAATGAGTAGTTTATACTGACATATGTGTGTATATGATGTGACTGATCGCAACCTTGATTTAAATAATACTTATCACCACCTGCGCAACTAATTTTCGCTAATTATATAATCGTACTGTTGTTTATTTTCAATAGCAGGATAGTTTTGTCCAGTTTAAACTGGAAACTTTTGTAATAATGACGCCAATTTTACTG
This sequence comes from Eudiplozoon nipponicum, assembly GCA_029291075.1. Taxonomy (NCBI): domain Eukaryota; kingdom Metazoa; phylum Platyhelminthes; class Monogenea; order Mazocraeidea; family Diplozoidae; genus Eudiplozoon; species Eudiplozoon nipponicum. The sequence continues at coordinate 159,773 of JAQBSW010000585.1, forward strand.
ACTTAAGCCTCTCGAGCATCCAATCATTTATATCTTTGATTATGAGCAACCATATTTTACTGTATTTGGTAGTTTATGTTTAGTGTCTGTATTCGTATATGTTTGTATGCATGAATATATGTATGTAGGTTGCTAGATGTGAACCCATGATGGTGTGTACGTTTGAAATTAAAGCAATCTCTGCAAATGCTGAGAGAAGATTACATTTAAAGCAGTGACTGCGTTAATGAGTTGCTTTGACGTTAGAAAATATTATGATAACCTGGGAAGCCTTAGAAATGCCGTTAAGTAAAACATTAGAGGCGTTGTTAGTGAGAGACTTAGATAAAACATACTCCAGTGCGCTAATTATATCGAATTTATCCAATATAAATACTCATAATTTTATTGAATTCGCATATATTTCAATGAGAAATCTGTTGTATCTAACCGTTGTGTTATTTAGACAAGTCTTTAGAATTTATATTTCATATTTTCCTAAAGAGATTACTCAGAAACTTTTGTGCGACATGTTATAGTACTTGCACTTGTAAGGCTTATTCTAAACCTTTTGTAATTAGCTCCGGCTTTTGGCAGGTTTGTGTCATTGGTCTAATCCTGTTTAAGTATATTTTCGTAGTCTGCTGAAATCAACGCAGCACACTGTGATATGGAGATCGGTTAATATTATTCGCGATATCGGCCAATTAATCATAGCCAATCGTACTCTCAATAACAATTAACCAAGTTACCTGATTTTCGGATTGCGTACCGAATTGTTTGGATCCAGTCAACATTATTTCGCCATATATTTCGGCCTCCGGATATGGAGGCATTTTTTCAATGGAAAGCACATCACACACAAATGTCAATCAGTATGTCAAGCATAACTTGTTTTTTTACTAGGTAAGTGTATGTCAAATTGGTTTGTGTGTTTGTCTGCATGTGTACACTTCGAAATGAGGTTACAGTGATTTAATGCCAATTACCGACAACTCAACCAATTGGATGAATGAAAATATGGAGGCCGGGCTAATTATACGGCATCGGCACTGAATAATCTGTTTCCATACGTGTGAAATATATATGCCTTCATTTATTTTAGTAAGTAATAACTTAACCAGTACTTTTTTAAAAGCGTATTCATTTATACAACATATTTTATAATACATATCCAAATATTTTTGCCCTATGAAAGTTGGTCAGTTGCTTTATTAGTTTTTTGACACATCCTCCGCTTCAGTCTCTCACACTGTTGTGTTAATTCTTTGCGGCCTGCATCAGCACTAGATGGTTTTGTTCGTAAAAAAATTACTGTGGTGGTCGCACCACTTTTTGACGGAATGTGGAATAGAACTTTGCTAGCCAAATAGTAAAATGAACCCTTCAATTCTAGAAGCAACGATATGGTGGGACGGCGACATACATTTCGCTGTCATGTTGATGGCCTTATTGCACGGTTTTGGTGCAAATAGTACGAAAACGTTAGTCAGCATTCAAGGAATATCGCCACCATCCCTAAATAAGCTGAGAGGAGATTAACGTTCAACAATGTTGATACATGAATATTTTCGGGAATCGGGACTTAAGCAGGCGCCTAAGAATATTATTCATCCCACCTCTTGAGACTTATTTTATTGGTTATTAGATGGAGTTGCTACCATTTATAATTTCGCAAACTTTAAATTTATATAGGATTGAATAAACATCAGCTATTATATGGTGCGAACGCTACTTCCATCTCCGGCTTTTCTTACCCAAAATAATTTTAGACTGCACTTAATTTGGTGCTATACATCTCGACGAGTAATATTATAGGACGAGCTGACTCGAATTTGACGATTAGTTTCGCGAATCACCAGTGCTTACACAGAGATGCATTTATGTGATAGGATACAATGGCACATACATTAGTAACTGCATTGTGCATATCTGAAATCTTCGTCCATAGCAAATTCGAATTTTCGTCATCGATACCAGTTACCTGACTTTAGAATATCTCCAAATCACTGTCTGAAGGATAATTGTTCGAGTTTGCCTACATATATTCGAGGTTAATTCTTTTGTACTTTTCATGAACACTTGAGTTCAAATCAAATACGGATAAGTACATGCTCCAAATCTACATGTATTCCAAAATAATCGGCAATTCTAGATCCAACCACATCATTTATAAATAATCGCTAAGTGATCTATTTCAGACCACCGTTTTCAGTGGGCTGGAGGACTTACTTTACTTTACTGCGGCTGACTCCTTTTAGAGGATAAGCCGGCTCCATTGATATCCCGAATTAAGCCTCTCCATGCCGGGCGGTTGGCAGCCATTTCGGCACATAAAGAGGGCCAATGACGCTCCCAGTGACGCGGACCATAAACATTGCGTAAACCTAGGAGTTCCATGTCCGATTTGATTGTTGCAAGCCATGTCTTCAGTTGCCCACCTCGGCGGCGGCGCCAGTTTGCACATTGACCTGGGTTCATCACCTGCCGTACCAGTTCGTCTTCGGGTTTGCGTAGTACGTGCCCGAACCATTGAAGTCGACGATGTTGGATCCAGACGGATAGTTGCATGATGTCCCCACATTGGTGACGAACAGATGCGTTCGACACCCGGTCCACCAATGGTCGAATACTTCAAGCTTTTTGGAGTCCTCAGAACGTAATGGCCAAGTCTCACAGCCATACAGTAGCACAGGGCGAACAGTAACCTGGTAGACTCGGATTTTCGTTTTGAGGCTGATTTCACTTCTCCTCCAAAGTGAGTTCTTCAATTGTAAGAAAGCAAGTCTGGCACGGTCGATGCGTGTTCGGACTTCATTCTTTGCTTGACCAGTTGGAAGTATTTTTGAGCCAAGGTACGTAAAATCGTCGACTGTTTCGATTGGGCTGTCGTCCACCGTGAGCTGCTCATCAGATGAAGATACACCGATGTCGAAGGCTTTCGTTTTGTCGGCATTGATTTCCAGACCAACGGCTGATGAAAACTGGGATACTTGTTCCAAAACGGTTTGCATGCTCCCAAAGCTGTCAGCAAGGAGAACAACATCGTCTGCGTAATCAACATCCGTCAGCCATAGGTTATTTGATACTTGAACGCCTCGGAACCCAGTTAGCGCGTTGCTCAGGAATCCAGTCAACCGCATAATTGAACAATATGGGTGACAAGGGACATCCTTGTCGAACCCCAGTGCGCAGACTGAATTCATCCGATTCTTCTCCGTAAACACGTACTCTGGCTTTGGTGGCTGCATAGTAGGCCTTGATCAGATTGACGAGTTTTATGGGCATTCCGTCGAGCAGCATGATGTTCCATAGGGAGTCGCGATCAACAGAGTCAAAAGCAGCTCGGAAATCAATAAAACAAGCGACGGTTGGTTGTTGAAATTCGTTGCGATGTTCCAAAACTCGCCGTAATGTAAAGATCTGATCAACACAGCCTTTGCCTGGGCGGAACCCACCCTGATTGGGACGGGTACGGGCATGCCGCTCATTACAGAAGCGGTTCAATAGAATCGACGCCAACAGCTTGGATGCGGTGTTGAGAAGACTGATACCACGGTAGTTTTCGCACCTTGATCTATCACCCTTTTTGGGAAACGGTAGCAGGATTGACATTCCGAAGTCTGACGGGCATGCTTCCTGTTCCCAGATAGAAGAGAACAGTCGATGGATTGATGGCAGTAGTGTGCCTATACAGGCCTTGTAGATCTCCGCAGGTATTCCATCTTCACCGGGGGATTTCTTGTTCTTCATGCGCTGGATGGTCGTAGCGATCTCAGCCTCAGTTGGGGAAGAGCAGTCCACGTCGTAGCTGGGTGTAGATGTTGTAGGTGGTTGCGGTGGGGAGCGGCCACTGTATGGTCGGTTCAATAACTGCGAAAAATGTTCAACCCATCTTGCGATTTTGCCATTGACTTCAGAAATCAAGTCTCCTGTTGCGCTGCGTAGAATTGTCTCTGCATTGCGCTTACCAGATGCTTTACGTAAAAGACGGAAGAGACCCCCGAAGTCACCGACGTTTGCAGCCGATTCCATGGCGGAAGCCATTTCATCCCAGTACTGCTTACGGTCGGCCCGAGCAGACCTCGTGGTTTCACGTCTCAGGTGGCGATAATTAGGCGCGTTATTCATCCGGGCATCTCTTGCTTTTTGTGACGCCCGTATCGTGCGTTCAGAGATCCAGTCTTTATGGTGACTTTTGATGGTTCCGAGCGTTTCTAGCGCAGCTTGCTGAGTAGAGAGTTTCAAGTTATTCCATTGATGCTCCACATTGGTTTTATCTACGGCATGAGTTCCATCGTCAGCGGAAGTCAACTTTGCAGTGATTGAGGCAGATAGTGCTGTACAACGGGATGGGTCCGTTAGGGTTGCAACATTCAAGCGTCTCGTAGGTTGACGGCGCCGTCGGGACTTGAGATGAAGCCTCAATTTGGCACGTACTAGAGTGTGGTCGGACCCTCCTCGGTTGCCAGTTTCAGCTCCTCGGTATGACCTGCAATCTTCGACAGAAGACATCCAACGCGACCGTACCAGAATGTAGTCGATCTGATTGGCTGTGTGACCATCGTTTGAATACCAGGTGAGCAAATGCTTCCGAGGGTGTTGGAAACGCGTATTGGTAACGCACATATGGTTGACATCTGCAAAGCTGATAAGTCGTGCTCCGTTCTCGCAGCGTTCACCTAGACCAAACTTTCCCAGTATGTGTCTGGTGGATGAGTCAGAAGGTCCTGTTCGTGCGTTCCAGTCACCAGCGACAAACAGTATGTCGCCTCTGGAAATTCCGTTGATAGTCTCTTGGAGTTGGTCGTAGAACTCATCTTTCACATCTGAATCAGCTGCGAGGGTTGGTGCGTAGACGGCTACCACTGTGATGTTGAAAGGTTTCCCTCTCAGTCGTACCGTTGCGATCCTCGGTGATACAGGATTCCAAGCCAGCATGGCTCTCTGCGCCGTAGGACCAAGTAGAATGGCTACACCGTGTTGTCCGGACCCGTCAACTGGTCCGCTGTGATGCATCAAGTACGTTGATTCTGCCGACGGTACTTTTATCTTCGTTGAACCTGTGCCGGGCAGTCGGACTTCAGACAGGCATGCAACTTCAATCTGGTAGTCATATAAAGATTTGGCCGTGATTGCTTGGCTGCCGATATCAAGCAGTGTTCGAACATTCCAACACCCGAAATAGATAGGTGTTTTCGCGCTGATAAAACCAGATAGCTTTTCACTTGACACCCTAGCCTCTGGGGGAGCACAGAGCGCGTCGCTTGCCGGGGACGCCGTAGCATGAACGGTATTCATAGATTGTGACATTTTCATGGAGTTTCTTGGGAATTTGGTACAAGTGGTGTCCCCTCACCACTCGGCTTTTTGATCGAGGACGCACCTCTAGCCTTTGCACATCCAAGCGCAGTCTGCAAGGCAGCAGTAAGTTGTATGGTTGCCGGTGGCTGTTGAGAGCTCATTCGCCATTCGGAAGTACGGGGTACTGTCCAGGAGTCCATGTAATCCTGTGGCTGTTGTCCCCTTTTGTGGCGGGGAACACACGCCGAGTCATGGTGCCGTCATCGGGCTCATGTGGTATTTTATAGGAGATCCGATTGCCGGTCGGAAATCCACCACGCCCTGGTGACACCACCGCCATGGCCCCGTTAGCCCATGTACGATCGGCCATCGAAACATGGTTGACACCGTCGTACCACGTTGAGGAGGGGATGGTCTTTACGACGAACGCCACTTAACTCAACACCTCACACTACGTCTGAGCATTTATCTACTTAAAGATCATCTGTTCCGCGCGGCTTGGGTCTAAGTAAAAAGCGTCTTTGCTCCAATCGGTGTGAACATATATAGATAAACCAAAAAGGCAACAATAATTATAGCCCTGGTCATTGATTTGAGTAAATTATTTAAATGTGCCGCACAAAATCAGCTGTTTACAGGATTCATTCAGTTAAATATATTTCAGCCCTTGCGCCAATGACATTACCGGCTTTAGAAAACTCCGTGGACCCAAGGTTGGGAACCAATAACGCGAGGCTAGGGATGGCGCACCCACTTCCCTAATTCTCGAGGATCCTGTAATTTGGCTTCAGACACGCAAAATATATAGATTTATAATTTATCCAACGTACCTGCTTATTTTGATGCTCCTACATTAAACGTGCTAACGTTAAGATCTAACCTAGGTTTAATGAACGGTTGGTTTCTATTTTCGTTATTTGGCAATCTTATAATGGTCTCAATGAAACGGTCAAAATCCATCATATTCATAGAATATAAGAGCATTACAGTGCCCAAATTTTCCTTAAGAAGCCGAAGCCTATACTTCGCGTCGAGCTCGCTTACTCTCATTCCGACACTATTTTATACAAGTGTTGCTGCTTAGATAAACCAACTCGAGGCTTCAAATGGAACTGTATGATGGCTACATCCAATTAGACTGGGCAAGGCTTAAGCTACCATTTCCGAGCTGACTAGCTAGTGCCCGCCAGTCGTCAGACCTTAAATTTCCATGGCAACAGTTCAAGTATGCCTTGCCTGATCAAGCTTACACTCAGATTAGAGCTGGCTATTTCTCAATTTAACAATATTCGTGTTTACACTTTTTTATCTATGAAGGAGAAACTAACGTTAGACTGTTTATGAGCCATACAGCATTTTAGTCACTAGTGTGATCATTCTACAAATACCAAGTTAATTTTTATCTTGCATAACTGTGAGAAATAATTGTTAATGCAAAAACATTAGATTTAAATATATTCCAAATCAGTTCAATATTCTTCAATAAAATGTGGCATATATCTTTTTCGGCAGAAGAAAGTATATTTTAACAGCCCGTTAAGAATTATTCTAAATGTGCCTTCCAAGCAGGTTGCTACTATCTGTTCCACGTTAAGTCAAGCGTATAAATGGAAAAATTCCAGATTTCATTAAATAAGACAATATTCTTGGAGGATATTTATTCAGGGCGATATTTTTCATCAGTTGCTTCATTAAAAATCCACAAAAACAATCAAATATGCAAAATTCATCTACTAGTATTATTAAAACAATGACCATGAAACACCTTAAATTGCATTGCAAAAAAGTTATATATTTTGTCAAAAAGAAAACGCATAACCGGTAAAAAAATTGAATAAATGCTTTTACCTATTGTGAAATTTGTTTAACTTAAATAGATAATAGCACCGGCAAAGCGTGATTAAGACCAAAACGCAAATAATAGATCGATTGTGCTCTGTTATTTCATTTTTCTACACGCAAAATATAGTATAATGATGCAATTAATTTATTCCCATTTGAAGAATATAGAAAACCCAAACAAGCAATGACAATTAACAGTAGACTGATTTTTTAGCTGGACATTTACTAAAACATGCTTTGCGCTTTTGTATTGAGTACATATTAAATTACAATGTTAATTTATGTGCTTGCTTGCTTAGTTTGCAAACAAAATTAACGACCGCTTTAAACACACTATAAAAATAACTTCTCAGAAAATGAATTGTTAATCGACGGAGTGCTTCAGATTAATTGTAAATAAATGGAATTTGGAAAATAAATTGTTCATTCATTCGAGGACTTACGAGAAGGAAATCGGAGGTTTCACGAATTAATATTGACGCGGCTATGGTGATAGCTGCAGCGACAAACTTGCAGCAAACTCATGAATTTCCTATTACAAATACGATTTAGATGTTTTAAAAGAAACAAGGCCATATTTTATGTAAGCATGACTAATCAGCATATAATTTACCAAAACGAAAGTACAACTAATATTACCAAAGCAGACGATACTTTTCGTTGCAACATTTTTATACAATACCCGAAGATACAATTAAACTAATAAAGTAGGAGTTTGTATAAATTATAACCAATAAAAGAATACCACTTGTTTAACAGCATTAAATATATTAACAAAATAATGCCAAGAAGATAGTACCATGATTGCGATGAACTGAATGTGAAGATATTAACGGACAAAATGAAATCAAATTAAAACACAGATAGATACGCGTATGTATAAAGCATCATGTTGTAAAGTAACGCACAGTATTTATGTATTTACATGTAAGACGAATCTAATTCAAATAATTTATTTTAATGGCAAAAGATCCAATATTCACACACAATACCCTTCCGCAAATGATATATATATATATATATATATATATAATACCTAATCTTAATAATATATTAGTCATTATATATATAATACTTTATCGGAATATATATATATATATATATATATATATATATATATATATATATATATATATATATACGTTCAAACGCTGATGATGTATAATAGACTAATAATTTGATCGTATTTATACTTTTATATATTTTACCTGCAATCTACATAAAGCAGTATACTTAATTATTTGTCGATGAAAACTACTGTATTCAGTATAAAATTTTAACGCCAAGATATAATATGATTCGAGAAGCACGTAGTAGCGTTTTAATAAAACAATAATGTGCGATTTTTTACCAAATTACGTGTCTAATATATTTCGACACTTATTTGATTCGACATTCCTTAAGCTAAAACGATGGTATGCATTCGAGTACATCATAAAATGTATCTACGTGCTTGTAAAGATAGCACCAACAATATTTTGATATTTTCAGTCATTTGGAATCAAGCACCGGTATTGTGATAAGGTACACATTGAATTCCGTCTGGTCGACGCCAAGTGCTCGTTGTAGTTACATCTGAGATCCATCAGCAAGATTTGTGCCAGTAGTGCCAGTTTCCACATCATTTTCACGATTATTGAACCACGGAGTTTCTTTCCAAAGAAACCATAAACTAGCAAGCCATAACGCACAGTTTGTGAAACCAAAAATCTGGCGAATTATTAAAACAATAAATTTTGCGAAGAAGAATAATTTAGACACTGGTACAAAATACTTTATTGGTATAAAGCCATAAGATTTATTTTTTTAAATAAAGCAAAATTCTTTGCGTTTTTAATAAAATGAAAATAAAATATGACATCAATAGTCAACTTACAAAGGATCGTACAATAGATCTTTTTGAGAAAACGAATCAATAGTCAGATAAGTATGTGAGCAAATAACTGAAAAATTTACTATGGAAAAACCTGTTTCTTTTTTCCATCGGGACTTAAGAAATGACATATTATAGCAGAAAAAATATGGATGACTTTGAGAAAAATCGAATTTAAAAAAAATTTTGAGTCACTGTCCTCCATTTACAGGAAGTAATAAGAGTAACTTTCGAGTCGAGCAGTTTTGTCACACTCTCTGCATTAGCATACATGTCAAATATATTAACATGAACAATGTCTGAGAATGCCAATAACGCTATCTTCATGCCTAGCCTACTAGATAACTCCGTTGACCGATAGTAATGACAGCAAATGTCAAGAATTCTTTCAAAAGTTTAAGCTCATGTGGATTTTTATAAGCGACTAACTACAGTGCAATAAGAAACTAAATCACGTTGGTAGGTTAGTTTGCGAGTATATGGATATCTCAAGCTGATCAACAATGTAATGGAATTAATGGAAGACGTAACCTAGCATTTGTAAAAAAATGTTCTGCGATAAGAGATAAAAAAATTCGTGCTTAGAAAATAAGGTACATTTTCAATGTGGAAGTTGGACAGGAGAATTAATTTGGCCGAAAGATAAGGCAACAGTAGAATAAAATTGGCTCACATTCCAGGATTACTAAGCGCGTTTTGCGTGAGCCGCTACATTTTAGGGTTAACGTTTTGCAGTTTAGGACAAGGTTGTGGGATAAACCCCGTGAAGCTGTGTACGACAACTGTCATTCAACTTAATTAAAGATTCTAAAATATTCAGATACTATCTGAAATAACGACATGATTAGGTCAAATAAAATCAATCACAACACCGATTACCAAAGGCCTAAGTTAACTCCTACTGCTGTTACGTACGTCTTATCATAAAATTTAATACAATGTCTCGAACTCTATAACTAGGTAATACAGAGTTGAATGAAATTATGTTCAATTATTTCTGAATGATAGAGGTGCTAAAGTTGGCATAATGTCATATAGATTTTCAGCCAGAATATTAGTGGGTTCTAGCCAGACGTACCAACAACTATAGCATGAATCTTGCTGGCACCATCGTAATAAAGCCATATTATATCTTTTGAAGTAAAAAATTCCCTTTTGCTTTTTCATTACTACAATTCTAATAATGTGTCGATGACAACCTTTGACAGCTGTCGCCACATAAAAATTTACTCTGGGCAGTTAGAAATGGCCAACATTGAACCGCAGAACACTTAATAAGAATAAATCTATACGATTCGTCGTCAGTTCATTTGTAGCCCATAAATAACTAGAACTTTCGAAGTGATGCCACAGTGCGATGTAATTGTTTGAATGTTGATGCATTGCTGTACTACCAGACTGTTCGGTGCTTAAGACTATTATCTAATCTTCTAAAGCATGGAGCGCTCACTCACGATACCTAATCAGTCATGCAAAAAGCAATAGTTGACACAATAATAACTTAGTGTAAAATTTGCTGCGCAGGTTTTATTTATTACCTTTGTATGGAAAAGAAAATTAACAATCGGCTAGTCGTTAAAATGATTAAACCAGAAGCATATCTGGAGGTGTGGAGAATCGGAAAAGTAAGCCACGTCAATGGAAGTGCTAAAAAGTGTGTGCATTAAAAATCCTAGCAAAAATAGAATTAGTCCAAGCCAAGTAATGTGAACATGTAAGCGAAAGCTCCTCATTGATCATTTGTCATGTAGATTTAGTTTTAATAATTACACATCGAAAAGATGGCGCTAAAACAGAACCAGAAAAAGTTATTGTGGTACAGATTTGTCATAAAGGTAAATAGTTTAAGGTTGAGACAGATGTTGTAGGTGATCAAGATGGTGTTCATATATTTCATTATAAAAGGTTGTGTTTTACTTGAAATATTTTTGTACATAATCGAATGTCATCTGGCCCATGGCGGAACCGATAAGATTGTTAAAAGGCGAATGCTGAAGATCCCCGAGATGACACTGAGAAAAAGCAGTCGTTTTGCAATCTTTCCAGCGGTAGGCGAACTAGCAGATAACATAGCACTGAAGCATGTCTGTTGGCGCCTGTGTCAAACAGACATTGTTAAAGAATGCAGTGCACATCTTCAGCCGAAATATAATTGCAGCTGGTGCTTTTGGAAAATTGTGTAAATCACTTTAGAACTGCGCGTGTATTTCACTAAACTCCAAGTCCAAGGCCTTCCAATCAAACACACTTTTGTCTAACTTTATGCTGCGGAGATGGGCGATGACACATAATAGCTGTTAGCCTCTAGTCAGCTTTGTTATTCGGTTTTATTTAGGTCTTTTGCAGCTTATCACAAGGAAGCATTACATGTCTATACGGTCGTTCTTTTTATGTTCTATCATGGAACCTTGTTATAGAGCGTCGGTTGCGCTAGTTGGGCCACTGCTAAAGAGAACCTATTTCACATTCTTCTCGCCGGGGAACCGAAGTATCTCCGTTGGATAGCCGGAATCACAGGACGGGTTGGCCAGTCATCTCTTTGTCAGATACTATTGTTAGAGATATCGGTCACTTCTCACTAACTAATAGACAATTAAATGAGCAAAATCCGTGAGTTTAGCGGTAAAATGAGCTGTGGCGAGACCTGGTTAATTATGCTTTATTAGCATAAGCTATTCTGAAACCCACTTCGCTGCAAATCTATATCTCTATTTATGTTATGCTGAGTTTATTTGATTTAAATTGCACGCATGAATCGAAAATGCATTATAAATGACATAAATTAAAATGAAAAGTTGCGTAAAAAACGCATATAACTTACCAAGGAAACGTTAAGTCCACCATATGTCGCTCTATCTACGGGAATTGCAGTAACGTTTTGCTCCGCATACTCAATTTGTAGTCTTTCAGTACTCGAGTAAAATTTTAACTTTGAAGCATCGGATGCCCAAGCAATAGAGGCAATAAACCATAGTATGCTAACAGCAATTGCAACAAAAAAATCCTAAAAAATTATAAATCATGAATTTAAAAAAATCATTACAAAATGCAACAATCCATAATAGCGATGGGGTACTAACAGTTCGTTTAAATCAAGTCTAAAATTTTTAAGTAAATGCCAATCCCATTGTATCTAACCAGTCGTTCAACAGCATTGCAAAATTACCGTCAGTACCACGTATTGAGAAGTTTTCATCTTTCATGATCATCGTCAGAGTACGACGGCAAACTGACTATCGAGGATCACACCGCATTGAATATATATGGAAATCAAATTGAGATATGCGGCTCTCACCTCTAGCAGTCTCGCATACATTGAACTTGACTGGAAATGTCGGCTGCACAATTTCTATGCAGTCACGAACATTAACTGTTTGCAGCTTTCGCCACATATACATATATAGGCAATACAATTTAACAATAATTGAATGCGCGGGTGGTGGTAACAACTCTTTAAATCAAGTTTGCGAGCTTGAAGTAAACACCAATCCCATTGTATTTAACCAGTCGTCGAACAACATAACAAAACTACCGCCAGCCGCAACGCACTGACGCGTTTCGACCTTCCATGATCATCATCAGAGTACGACGACAAACTGACTATCGAGGATCAAACCGCATTGCATATATATGGAAAGCAAAATTAGATATGCGGCTCTCACCTCTAGTCGTCTTGCATACATTGCACTTCCCTGGAAATTTCGGCTGCACAATTTCTACGCAACTACGAAAATGAACTTTTTTCAGCTTTCGCCACACATATATAGGTAAGCCATTATTGATGATCATCATGGAAGGTCAAAACTTGGCAGCAAGTGTGACGGACGATAGTTTTGCAATGATTTCCGAAGTATAGTTACATACAATGGTATTTTTGTTTGTTTGAAGCTCGCGAACTTGATTTAAATGAAATATTAGTTGCTTAAAAGAAAAATAAGATTTGCAAAGCTGAATTTATTAATATAACTTCATTTTTACTGTGACTAGTACAGTACCAACTGTTTTGTTCCTTGAAGATATTTTGGCAGATGAGATAAAATTACATAGTTACTAGATAACCGATTTCATAAAGATGTCATATTTAAATATTTTTCAAGTTAAGAAAAAATGAAATCAATAAAGCAATTGATCACTCGTAGTTTTTTTATTGCCCTGTTGCCCATATTTATTAAAAATTTGTCTTAAGGCTAAAATCAAAGCTCTTCATTGTCTAATAGGACAATAGCGTAGAAACCCTAAATCAGTTAATAATAGAAAACCATTCAAATTCGTCTTTTGGCTGATGAGTATTATTATAGCAACACAATTCATATATATATATATATATATATATATATATATATATATATATATATATATGCCACATTTATTAATTCCTATTTTAAATATTTAATGTTACTTCAGTAATTCTTATTTTGAGCTTGAGCATATGAGTGATACAAAAAATTATACTGATCAGTTAAACGCTAGCAGAGCGTTCTTTTTCACTTCAAAAGAAGCCATATAAAATAAATCCAGGCTCATTTGTATTGTATTTACAGATGAAATTTACGGACTCCTCTAATACATATATATATACTAACAGTCCGATAAATACACCTATCGATAGTATTAGATTTCGTTTTATTTTTTATTAAGATGTCAACATAAAACAAATGACCAGTGATGGACCAAGGACAACTATATTTAACGGTTATGGTTATTTCCGATCACTGAAGCGAATTTAGGACTCTAGCTATACCATATGTCGAATATTCTAAACATTTTATCTTGTACAAAATTCGATAGGTTGGCACACGAAGTTGCAACTGTTCTTCAGGCGACGCTTAAAATTTTCATCCAGAGAAAAATTGTAGTATCTTGCTGATTTTATCCAAAGACATCAGAATTAAGCTGAACACGTTATATTATCCTATTCTCCTCATCTTAATTAATTAATTTAGCATCAAAACGAAGGTCTTGATAGTATCACTCAATTCTAGATATCCCAGATTCTATTTAAATATAGATGGGTGGTTTGATTTTATACAGAGCACCTTTATGGCTAAGAAAGAGAAAAAATAAAGATAAATTTACTATGTATAGAAGAATAAATTGTACATAATGGAAGGGTCAAATATAAAACTGCTATACGAAAAAAACAAATTTTTGTTCAATTTGTGCGAATAGTAATACTACGTGGGGGAAAAGTAAATTGAATGAAGCGAAGAATCAACTTTGAAAATGTAGAAGGAAGACACGACAGAAAAATAATTTTTCTCGATAACTGAAAGGAAGAACATTAAGAAAAACTACTTATTTTGAATTTTAGGGTAGACGGCTATCAATTTTGGTGAAATTATTCAAGTTTAATACAAATGTATTGTCTTTCGGGTCGTTTCGACGTTTAGAATTTTTAAAATTCTCAATCCTAACAATGTAATGCGTTTTGAACCGGATAAAGTTTATCTTTTAATATTTATGAATAACAATCAAATTTATAAAATTGGCAAGCATCGTGGAGAAAACCTACCATGGCTGTAACCATTCACAAAAACGTACTAGCGGTTGCTCTCGGCGAAATGGCCAAATAAAAATGGCAAGCAAACCAGACTTACTGTTCTAAACTTCGCTAGTATGCCGTATGGCCAGCAAAAACTTGATTTTTGGTTTCGTAAAATCTAAAACTATACTGCGTTCGATACATCTCGGTACAGAAATCATATTTATTTAGAAGCATTTAATTGCACACTACTTCAGTTACGAGAGGATGTACCGGGACTACATTTGCACAACGCTGTAGAAAATAGAGGTAGATTATTTGAATTGTTTGAAAATTCCCTAGCTCATCGGTCGAACCTAAGACCGCAGTCCGAAGATGTTGGCGTGTAATTCATGGTACAAAGGACAGTTTCTGTCCAATTGATGCTAGGTGAGATTGAAAAACAACAACTCTAGCTACTGATCGAGTTCGATTTTGAATTAGTAACACCATTTTACAATATTTTTTATTAAAGTGCCATATTATTTAAATTATGGAAATTATGTTGGAGTACACGTCTTTGTTTTTATTGCATAGAAAATTGCAGATAGTAGACGCTGTTTACAAAGTTGCATTAGTTGAATGTGTGTAACATGTCTCATTTTCCCTTTACATCTCATATTAGGGTTGGTGATGATGGCAATAGCTAGAAACGAACTTGTGTGAACTATAGCTATCAGTTCGGTTACTAAAATTGAGTAATATTCTATACCGAATCGAAAAGCTCTTTAAGAGATTTGATTCAATAAGCTATTCGTACCATAAACAGAGGCAGTTCAAATTAATGTTTGGGCCGAAAATAGTCAGCTAAATATGCTAATGAAAGAAAAATAAGAGGGACTTTCGCATACAGAGACTTACATCGATGATCATATTATCCTCAGGTCAAGAGAAGAAGATACCCCATGTCATTTACACCTGATGTAAAGTGGGCTTTAATGTACAAACATTGATTTCAATACGATAAGGTGCATGCTTGATAAATAAAAAGTTAAATTTCCGAATCATGTTGTTTCGCGAGAAGAATAAAAGCAATTGGAAACTAATGGACAATCTACTTTATACGTTACTGTTACAACAGCAACACTATAGCAGAAACGATTTCTAGGCAAGCAAAACTATTATGGGCGTTTTGTGCATATGCTAGGTGAAGCAATTCATCCAATTAATCTAAACACAAAACGCGAACACAATTATACGAAGAAATCTGTGCCAATAAATCTTAAGACAAAATCAGTATCTCAAGCACGCAGTCCTCTGATTCCTTGTGACAGATTTCATCACTTCATTTGAGTTGATAGTTTAAGCTTCAGATATTGCCACTTTGGAAAAGATGTAACCATGCATTTCCTCTAATGCTTTTTTTGTCTAAAATTGCAGAATCCAGCGATTTCGTATAGTGCATCTGGTCATCAGTACAAAGTCGTTTATGATGCAGCGCAATAGTTAGTTTTTCTATTACTTAGACGGCCACAATGCGTTGACATTCCCTAAGTATAAAGCAATAGTCTCGGAAATGGGAAACACATACACAATTAACCACATTCAGGGTACAAATTTTCAGACTACGCACTTATTTGAACATGAATTTTACACCGAGAAAAATGCTGAAATTAAGAACGTGCTGCCCGATACCTTGATTGACTATTGAATGATATTACCGGATGCGCTATTAATGAGTGTTGAACTGTATAACCTATATACACGTGGCGAAAACTGCAGAAAGTTAACATTCATGACCGCATTCAAAATGGTGCAGTCGATATTTCAAGTCAAGTACAATGTACGCGAGACTATTAGAGGCAAAATTCGCATATTTAATTTTGATATTTATATATGCATCACGGTTTGATTATCGCTAATTAAATTGCTCTTTTTGCTCAACAATAATTGTTTGCGCGGGTGGTGGTAACAATTCTTTAGTTTTGTTATGTTGTTCGATGACTGGTTAAATACAATGGGATTGGTGTTTACTTCATGCTCTTTTTTCTGTTGATGGACTTAGAAAGTTGAAACGCATCAATACGTGTGACTGACGTTAGATTCGCTGATGTGCGACTGATTAAATACAATGAGATTGGTGTTTATTCCAAGCTCGCGAACTTGATATAAAGAATTTTTCATCATCACCAGCACAATCAATACTTTCTTAAATGTATAACGTATATACATATGGCAAAATCTGCAGAAGGTTAATGTTCGTGAGTGCATAGAAATTGTGCAACCAATGTTTGCAGTAAATACAATGTATACGAGACTACCATTAGTGAGAACCACATATCCGATTTTCTATATACTTTATGCCACTGAGGTTTGATCCTTAACGACCATTTTGCTGTCGAATTATAATGATGTCAACCGAACGTTGAAACGCCTCAGTACGTGCAACTGACGATAAATTTCCCATGCTGTACGGTTGGTTAAATAAAATATGATTGGTGCACAAATTTCATTTAAAGAATTGAATAGTGTAAAGAAAATACACCTCGATTTAACCCAAAAGAGAGTAGTCAAGTCATAAGATCATTTATCTCTCACTGGTCAACAGTGTGGAACAAAAATTCACCAGGCTTATGCACTCGGATGAGTACCATATTAGTACTAATGTGTGGATTGTTTTGGCAACAATTTGAATATTTTTGTCTCCAAAATGCAATCAAGAATGTAATGAACGTAAAGGGAATACATCAGCCGAAATTGAACTCTACAGTTGAAGTTGGATTCAATTGAGACCAATCAGTGGCGAATAATTATATGCGCCATTCAGTGTCAAAAAAGGATAAAAATGTATACGTTCTGACATCCGTTTCGCAAGACCAACTCAAAACTAATTAGAGGTAGGCTATACTAGACGGAACACAGCCACCAGGTTGATTCGTAGGTCAAAGCGTATCCTATGTTTCAAGTCGAACGGAGTTTGGTAACGAGCTCGTTTTAGTATTATTGCTAAATATAGTACGTCATTAAAAGTATCTCGAGAGGTCGATCACAGAAATCAAATCCGTAATAAATCAACGATTTTGCATTTCTAAGTGACTCGTCTTGTGCTTCCGTGATTCTAGCTTATAAAGGCTCTTTTAGAATCATAAAAATGGAAAAACCCCATCATATTCTAAATTAATAGCAAGGAAGAACATGTAGTCTTCGTTCCAAAGATAGATTAAGCCCATGTAACGACAGCGAGACAAAGTCAACTACCAGTCTCGCCCGGAAAATGACTTCGAAAGGCTTCGCAAATCACTTCAGTTGAACGGTCTCCAAGAACAAATGAGATTTCATCTTGATAATGAACTTCCCCGGTAGCAGTAAAATAAAACATAAATAACACAGCCACATGAATATCAATGTAGCAAATTATTATCAAATAACATTTTTTTTAATTTGATAAAATTATTGCATTTTGCAGAGTATTATGAAATCCAAATGAACCTAATGATTGCTATTGTAGAACAGCGGCGGAAAACACTAAATTAGATTGGTTTATAAGTTGTATTTTGAAATAAAGTTTAACGACAGTAATGGCGGAGTCAATAAAAAAGATAACACGTTTTTAATTTTACGGTAAATGATTGTCATAATAAATGCGGTGACAGATTAATTATTAATATAATAATATATGTAATAATAATAATAATGCCTAAGTTATTGAGAAAGATTCAAAGGTAGGTAAACCTGTCAGATACGTCCAGATCTTCACCTACCAGTCGCAGAATTGGAGTGATTTATAATCTTGTTTATCTTACATTTAGACGGTGAAAATTTCATACCGAAAGACGGAATAACTGCTAATATATTCAGGGTGGTCTGAGCAGAATCTCGATTATCGAATAATAATACGATATAATCAAGATAGACTTACCTACCGCACGGGAGAACATCGATATCTGCACCTTGAACGTATGGAAGAGTATCGTGCATAAAAACACGTATTACAAAGTTAAACAAAAATGGAGGAAGTTGACAGACTTGACGAATACCACTGCTAGTAGTAACGTTGTGAGTTAATCCGCTGTACACCTTAACTCGACCGGAATTATTTGAGTAAACGCTTTTCGACAGCATCGATTAGAAAATTGCTAACAAATGAGTAAAATGCATACTTGAAGTCTATAAAGACGGATATTCTTTGGCAGCGAAATACATTTCTCTCTACACGAACTTGCCTTGAACTAAAAATATTATCTAAATAACCTCGTTAATACTGGAATCCTGCTTGCTCTTTTCAAATGTGATTCACGCAAAGCGCTACAACAGCGTAAGATAATTGATGAACATATCCCAGATACGACTAGTCCAGTTTATACCACGATGGTTATTATTCAAATTACGCTTGCCTTTTTTAAAAATAAGAATGATGATCAAACTCACTCCCAGCAAGCGGCATGGTTTCCTAATTCCATATAGTACGAAAGAGGACAGTGAACACTCTAGAAACTTTATCGGCATCACCTTTAAATAAGCACGGGAGCAAATCATCGGGGCCTGCAGATTTGCGACATTGAAGGGATGGGATTGCTTTCCGTATATCTAAATCTGATAGACGTTCGTGATTAACGTTCCACACTGTCGATACAGGCATAATTTCAGGCATCGGGACTGACGCAGATACACAAGAAAATTGATTGTTCGAGAATTTAGCCCATCCGTTAAGAAGACGTATTTTATCAGTTATCTGTTGGTAATTGCTATCATTTACCATTTAGGTCGGAGTAAATAATCTGCTTATGGTCGTTTGTCCTACAATCGATGTGAACATATATAGATACAACGAAAATGCTATTTATTTCAGAATCAAAGATAATAGTGTTTACAGTGACCTGATTACATTAATCTACCCTGTACGAATCAGCAGATAAGAGGATGTGTTATATCTTATGCAACGTCCGATACAGTATGGATTCATTATAGTTCGTATCGCTCATGGGTATATGCTGGCTGTAAAAGAACCCTAGGTGGCCCACTCCTAGTTAAAATGGTTTTTATTGTTTTTATTCATTTGGATTGTCTGTTTACCAAAGCTGATGTATACTATCTGCCCAGATGCCAGTGGCCAAAGTTTTCTTAAGTATCCGAAACAAGCTCATCGCGTCTGGCATCTATTCCGTCACTACCCATTTAATATTAAGTGTTACTGCTTAGTTAAATCAAACTCACGGCTTCACATGAAATGGGACGATGAATGTATCTCATTAGATCCGACAATGTGCATACTAGTTAGTGACCGCCAGTCGTCAGGCCATAAATTTCTAGGGCCGCGCTGTGCGTACGTACTATATAGTAAATTAACTCTTTAATACATAATTTATTTCATAAATCAAAATAAAAATATTTCCTTCCTTTATAATTGATTACAAGCATTGATGTTAATAAAAAAATCCAAAACCACAATTACAAACTGGCAAGCATTGGTTGCAGGAATAATTCTAGGATTACGTTCTATGAAGTCACACAAAGAAGCTTTCTTGTTTACCCTCAGAAGAATGTGATGAACAATTTATTGACATTAAGCCGTAGGAGGAGCGAAAGAAAGACCGCGCAGAATTGTCTGATGAAACAGATAACTAATTTTAAACTATAATGTCATAGATATAGGAAAATGTTCTGAAAAAATATCGGACTCAAATTATCTAAGAACCCATATCAATGAATTTATTAAGGTTGCTCCACTTAGCATAAGTGCAGCTAGACAATTACAGTGTATAGCTGGCCAGATGCCTAGCTGGTTGAGTGACTGATTGGTTCATTAAATTAATGTAAAATTTATCAGTGTTATCTAAACGCTTAATCGTCATCATGCAAAGCCATACAAAATCCAGTAGCAACTAATGTTTAACTGCCATATAACCAAAAGAGAAACAATAACACAAGACATTTTTTTACAAATAACGACAAAAATGATAATTTATGCACACAAATTATTATTGAGATTTATGAGAGAAAGTACGTAAATACTAAGTCAAGAAAATTAAACCTTTACACATCAGCATTATAGCCAAGTCAGCATTAAGGCAAGGCATCATCAGCAATACAGCTTCCTTTTGGTTTTCACTGTATCACGTCATAAACAAAACCAAACCTCGCAACTGACTTTTCTCTACTACGAAAAGAAAGTTATGAAATGACTCTACCTGCATACTGAACATGTAGAAAAGTGTTTTTCATAATAGCATCTATTATAAAATTAAGCAAAAAGGGGTAAAGTGGACAGCCTTGATGAACACCACTTCTGGTAGTAAAGTTATACATTAATTCGTTGTAGACCTTAACGCGACTAGAAGTGTTTGTGTAGAGAGCGCGTATAATATTTTAAAAATTTTGTAGGCACTCCACTTATCGACTGAATGTCGAATAGAGCATTTCGACCCAGAGTTAAATGAACCCTTGCTTACTGCTTAATTATTTCCTACGTACATATTTTTGTGTGCTTGTTGATTCATCGCACATAGAAACCATTCAGTTACAATTTTTTATACCTACTGAATTAATGTATATGTGTACTATAATTAGACTTAAATGATATGAACGGTATAAATGTTAATTAGATTTTAACATTATGATTACATAATGTATGTACTTTTATTAAAGCGATTTCTGTTATTGTCAACCTAGATTGAGGTACAAATAAAGAGAGTCCCGTAGTAACTTTTTGGAACTTATTGTGTTAACTTTGGTTTACATAGTAAATTTGAATTGGTCTTATTATGCTGTTTATTGAATTATTCTCTTAAGAATTGTACAGTGCTGCTATATAAACCACCATTTTTGTTATATTGCAGTTTATAAATAATTTTTATCAAAGCATGACTCGTTTGTAGTATTCTATTCTGAGAAAGTGGGAGTCGTTCTAGTCGAAAAGGTTAACGGCACAGGCCTGCAGTACATCCGCTGAAAATTGAATAAAATTCTCCGTTGAGAAGAACATTATCACAAAAAGGGCGAATAGTATTGCTTATTTCTTAGTTTACGCAATGGATGAAGCTAATAATAAATCCGCCCAGAATTGATACGATTTCTTCAGGGGAGTCAGCGACAACACGATGAGTCGTATTGATATTGTACACGCACAGGTGAAGCTGATAACCATACGCGAAATAATGATATGATTAAATTTCGTAAGAAACCAGCAGCACAGTGGTCATATATGCTATACGCTCGGCGACTGGTGATGATCCACGAAATGACGGCCTATTAGGATGGCTAATCAGGATTACCGACGGAGGTGAGCTGTGGTTTAGTTCTAGCTGCACGCAACTGCATATAACCTTTCTCTGCCGATTACGAGGAAGGTATAGTTGTGCAGATATACAACGACCGTCTTGCTAAATCGTTGTATAATAGTTCAGATGTTTACCCGACTGATTGACGGGCTGATTGATTAAACTCATGTAAAATTTATGAGTTTTATTTAAACGCCTATTCCTTAATAATTTCCCACATAACTTTTGTTAAGTGTATATATTTTTGCGTGATTTTTGGTTTATCAAACACAAAAACTCGTCCGTTACAAATCTTTAATAACTATGGAATCATTAAAAATTTCAATATATAAACAGTATAAATAAATAAATTTTCTAACTATTATCAAATAGTGTATGAATATTATTTAAGCGATTTCTCTGCTATTGTTAATTTAGATTGGTGTAGAAGGAAAGAGAAAGACGTGTAGAAAATATTTGTAATTTGTGAAATTTGGCTTACATCTGAAATTTTAAGTTTTGTTTTATACACCGTTTAATAAATTATTTCTTAAATAATTCTGTAATGATGCCATATAAATCAACAGTGTTTCTTGAAAGAGTTTCCGTGTTTCGCATCTGGATTAATTGAAATTACCTGATCTGCGTTTTGACTAACGCAGCTTTCATTGTTCCAGTAATTTTCTTTTAGCAATATATTTCGGCCCATCTTACCGTAGGCCTTCATCAGTTGCATCTCACGAAACAAATGAAGCAAGTGTTTTATTTCCTCTAGTCATAATATTTATATACCTCAGACTGACCTTTCATTAGATATTCGCGTGTCACAAATGTGTGTGTGTGTGTACATTTTCATAACCGTTGTTTTCATCTAACTAATTTCGACCAGAGTGGCTGAATAATAATTTATCAATTGCATGCAATAACTATTCGTTTTTAACACACTCAATGTAAATGACGTAACTGAGATGGGGGAGACCCATAATTCAGAAACACTCGTCATAAAAACATGCCATGAGTGATTAAACCAGAAGTCCGAAAGACTAATGCACATGTTAAATTACAATTCAGACCACTAGGTTGTACTCAAAATAGAGAAGTTAATAACAGTTATTGGCGCATTCATAATATTATCTCTAGATTTAATTTCTATAGATTCCCTAATCAATCTCGTCATCCTATTACGACTACATATTGCTATGCGTTTGCATTCCTCCCAGTCGACAGTATACCCAGTCTCCACTACATGACGAGCAAGATCAGATTTAGCAATATGTCCATATTTACACGCAGTTTTATGTTCACCTCTTCTTACTTTGATCGGACGCATGGTTTCACCAACATACTTGAGACTGCAATCATTGCATGGGATCTCATACACTCCTGAAGTGTCTAAGGGTTCAATCTTTTCTTTTTGGTTAGGGAGTATAGTGCCTAGTGTAAGGGGCTGTTTTAAAACGGTCCTTATATTGTATTTTAAAGCTATTGATTTCACTTTCCTAATAATATAGATTCCGGTAATACCTTGACATTTCGCTCTTCCTTATCCTTATCGGCTTTTGTGTATCTCAAACTAGCATTAAATTTCTTCACCATGTCCCTCATTGTTGTATCTATTAAATGAGGAGGGTAACCATTAGTCTTAAATATATCGCGTAGTCTGTCTAATTCTAACTTCCTATGCTTTATATCTGTTAACTTGAGACTTCTTAATGTTAATGACTTTAAGATCCCGACTTTCATACGAAACGGGTGATTGGACTTGAAATTAAAATGGATTCCTGAATAAGTATCCTTCCTATAAATATCTCTTCCCAATTTCAGACCATTTCTAATTATTTTGACATCTAAAAATGGTAATTTACCCGACGATTCCCTTTCTAAGGTAAATTGTAGTTCGCTCATTCGATTAGCTAAATTTTAGAAATTTACCAATTTATTGTCACCATGGTTCCAGATCAGTAATATATCATCCAAGAAACGTAGGTACAGTTTTGGTTTCAATGGAGTCTTATCCAACAGATTATTTTCCAAATAATGCATAAAGATATTGGCTATTGGGACCGATAAAAGTTGTCCCATTGGAACGCCTCTAATTTGTTTATAAAATTCCTTACGAAATTTAAAATAAGTGGAGGACATACAAATACACATCATCTCCATGACGTGTCCTAACGTCATTTTGCTTCCTTCTAATATTAGTGGGTAATCAACTAGGAAACGTCTAAAACAATCCAGAGCCTCAGGTACCGGTATATTTGTGTACATAGATACTACATCTAAGCTTACTAATCTATCCTTTTCATCTAGTACATATTTCTCAATAATTTCAACCAAATGATATGAGTTAAGCAAGGTATGTTCTAAGAAATAGGAATATTTTCTTATTCTATGGCACAAAAACTTTGAAATTTTATATGTTGGGGAGTGTTGTACATTCACTATAATTCTTAAAGGATTACCCGGCTTATGCACTTTAACTAAACCATAAACTCTGGGTGCAACCGTATCTCTTTGAATGAGAGTGTTACCATGCGTCGAATCCAATTCTTCATTAGCAATCATTTTATTGATTAATAATTTTACTTGCCCTTGTAACTTATCAGTAGGGTCTTTTGTTATTTTATTGTATACTTCAGCATTACTTAACTGTTCTATCATTTTATTGTTATAATCAGATTGATTCATCAGAACTGTAGGAAAGTGAAATCAATAGCTTTAAAATACAATATAAGGACCGTTTTAAAACAGCCCTTACACTAGGCACTATACTCCCTAACCAAAAAGAAAAGATTGAACCCTTAGACACTTCAGGAGTGTATGAGATCCCATGCAATGATTGCAGTCTCAAGTATGTTGGTGAAACCATGCGTCCAATCAAAGTAAGAAGAGGTGAACATAAAACTGCGTGCAAATATGGACATATTGCTAATTCTGATCTTGCTCGTCATGTAGTGGAGACTGGGCATACTATCGACTGGGAGGAATGCAAACGCATAGCATTATATAGTCGTAATAGGATGGCGAGATTGATTAGGGAATCTATAGAAATTAAATCTAGAGATAATATTATGAATGAAACAGCTGTTGAAAAATCTTTAGGTCCGATTTGGAATACTGCACTAGCTAGTGGAAGAAAAAGGCGATTGCATGAATTGGTAACTGAAGCTAGCTCCAGTAAAAGATTAAGAACATCAGATTAAGATTGACTAATTAGTGGGCTTTTATTCAACAAATGAATAAACAATTATTATTGAATATATTACCAATGCTGCGTTTTGCGTAAGCGGGTTATAGCTGTACACGGGCAGTTACACAAAGATCCGATTGCGCACAACTTTCCAATTTAGTTTTGTCTTTGATCGGGTTGACTTGTTCTTCGTCCAACTGGAAATGTGGTTCTATCACATCTTTATACATAGTAAATTTGAATTGGTCTTATTATGCTGTTTATTGAATTATTCTCTTAAGAATTGTACAGTGCTGCTATATAAACTACCATTTTTGTTACATTGCAGTTTATAAATAATTTTTATCAAAGCATGACTCGTTTGCAGTATTCTATTCTGAGAAAGTGGGAGTCGTTCTAGTCGAAAGGGTAAACGGCACAGGCCTGCAGTACATCCGCTGAAAATTGAATAATATTCTCCGTTGAGAAGAACATTATCACAAAAATGGCGAATAGTATTGCTTATTTCTTAGTTTACGCAATGGATGAAGCTAATAATAAATCCGCCAAGAATTGATACGTTTTCTTCAGGGGAGTCAGCGACAACACGATGAGTCGTATTGATATTGAACACGCACAGGTGAAGCTGATAACCATACGCGAAATAATATGATTAAATTTCGTAAGAAACCAGCAGCACAGTGGTCATATATGCTATACGCTCGGCGTAGAACCACATTTCCAGTTGGAAGAAGAAAAAGTCACACCGATCAAAGACAAAACAAAATTGGAAATTGTGAGCAATCGGATCTTTGTGTAACTGCCCGTGTACAGCTATTACCCGCGTACGCAAAACGCGGCATTGGTAATATTGAAGCTGACACACCGCAAAATATTAACTTCAAAAAATATTATGAATATAGTCTTCAAAATTTCATCTCTAACTATTCATTTGATTTTAAAACAAATAGTGATTTCAACCTTAATTTTCTGTTTTACACCCCCACCCTACCCATTGGAAATATTCTAATAATACAATAATTATAAGTAATAATTTCTCTGACGCGTGCAAAGGGTAAATTAATGACTATTGACTGCAGTTACATTTAGATGTACGTACATGTGTATCAAAATAAAGTAATTTAACCAAGTTTTTTAGTTATGCATACACATACACATGGACATGCGTGGAGTGCGCCAATAACTGTTATTAACTTCTCTATCTTGAGTACAACCAAGTGGTTTGAATTGTAATTTAACATGTGCATTAGTCTTTCGGACTTCTGGTTTAATCACTCATGGCATGTTTTTATGACGAGTGTTTCTGAATTATGGGTCTCCCCCATCTCAGTTACGTCATTTACATTGAGTGTGTTAAAAACGAATAGTTATTGCATGCAATTGATAAATTATTATTCAGCCACTCTGGTCGAAATTAGTTAGATGAAAACAACGGTTATGAAAATGTACACACACACACAAATATGTGACACGCGAATATCTAATGAAAGGTCAGTCTGAGGTATATAAATATTATGACTAGAGGAAATAAAACACTTGCTTCATTTGTTTCGTGAGATGCAACTGATGAAGGCCTACGGTAAGATGGGCCGAAATATATTGCTAAAAGAAAATTACTGGAACAATGAAAGCTGCGTTAGTCAAAATGCAGATCAGGTAATTTTAAATCAATAGTGGTTTGTTATTTTAGTCTCTAAACCCTATTAATAAAAGCAATTGACCCATTTTTTTCATTTGGACTAAGCTATTTTCATAGTTGGATGGATAGACTGAAATAGTCGTGCAGTATAGAGAAGGACGAGTCGATAAAAGAAATGATGGAGCAATTTGTGTTGGTTCAACATGCATTAACCACTGCAACATCTCTTATTACGGAAGCCAACCTTGATTACATAATTTCACATAGTCAATAATAAATAAAATTGTCTAACGCGTGCAATGGGTAATAAAAATCAGCACTGTAATTCCACTTTTTTTACCACACACAGTAGCTATGGACACACACATAAGCGATGCGCGTTCATCCAGTAAAACTTCAGTCATCTATTATTAGAATACTCAGTCAGAAGAATAAATGAAGCGGTTGAACGAAATTTAACTCTTTCTGTATTAGTATGTACTTGATATGTATGATTAACTGCACTGATGAATGACAACGACAAGGTATCCAGAATTATTCCTCTGTAGAAGAACTGGGAGCAATTCCTTATTCGTCATAACACATCACTTAGTAACGCTAAAATGAATATCGAAAGAACTCTAGTTTAAACATGTACTGCGCAAAACGGTAATTTAGCTTGTTGTTCATGCCAAATCGTATCATAGTATACAGTACCTAAACCACATCATATATATTAAAATCATACATCCTTATTGCAAGAGCCAGGAAAACGAGAAATGGTCTTAGCGGACACACTTGCTTCAATCTAGTCGATTCCATCCTGGTCAATACTACACTTTAGAAATTCAATATCCACGACAAAGGACTCTGTCGGTCGACGTCTGCGTCCGGTCCACCATCATTTTCGATCTCATACTCAAGCTCATCTGTTCAGACCCAGCCTACCCCCTATTAATGCTCGGACACTTCATGGACTGAACTCCAATTGAACTAGTCTAGTCAAATGGAATCTCTTTTTTATTTTTCACCAGATTGAACTATCATTGAGTTGATGGTAGCATCTCTCTTCCTCAACTCCCCCCCCCTGTTATTAAATACTTTGCTAGTCACATTTTCATTCACCTCCACATGTCCTACCTTTGATTTGTAATTTCAATGATCGGGCCTGTTGGCCTTTGATACCAAATAAATGTATTATTATTATTAAAGTAAAATACGATTTTTATTCAGTAGTTTACAAAATGATAGTTACACTTTGACTTACTGCTTTGACAAAACGCAAATCTTCCAATGCGCTAAGCTCGTCGAATTTGTATATACTTATACCAATAAACGCCAACAAGTAGAGAAAAACAACAACGCCGAAAAACACAAAGAAAATAGCAGAAGATGAGAAATCGCCAAAGAAGTATGAGTTCACATTTGCCAAACAATCGGGCGGAGACAAAGGGATTGTATCAATTCTTAAATAAGGAAAAAAGTGTTACTTAAACGGATAGGTAACCGTTATAACATATGGTTTAGTCAAATTAGCATCACATGACACATTCAATGATGATGTGCATGTAAAACCTGCTGTAGTAGAAAATGCACATATAGCAATAATCTGTTAATTAAAAAAAGTAAATACCATTTGTATTACTTTAAGCAACCCTCTAGGTTGCTTAATAAATTCGACACCATTATTAGCGATATCAACCATCAGCACAACGTATTCACAAAATGAGTCTCAGCAATTATCCGATACTATTTAAATCACCAAAAATTTTTTAAATTCAATAGAAATAATTTTCGCAAAAATTATTTAATGAATTTTAGAATAAAACAAATGGTTAGAAATTTGTCTGGCATATTTTTTCTGTAAATTATATTTGCTATAATTCGGTTATTATCAATAATAATTAACCAGTTCGTTTGTTTTTTTTATTGTTTTGAAAATAAGGTTAGAGAAAATACTGTAAACGCCCCGGCTTCAAGTAAATGCCGTACGACGTTACAAACTCGGTTAAGGTGCTCTGAATAGAGATTAGTTACTGATATAGGGGCCCTTAAGAGGGCCGGGTAATGCGTTCGCTTTGAGTCTTCAGCGTTGAAGATGTCCTAG
>JAQBSW010000586.1:0-162500 GCA_029291075.1 Eudiplozoon nipponicum
TATGTATG
This sequence comes from Eudiplozoon nipponicum, assembly GCA_029291075.1. NCBI lineage: Eukaryota > Metazoa > Platyhelminthes > Monogenea > Mazocraeidea > Diplozoidae > Eudiplozoon > Eudiplozoon nipponicum. Next base: position 9 of record JAQBSW010000586.1, read on the forward strand.
TATGTATGTATGTATGTATGTATGTATGTATGTATGTATGTATGTATGTATGTATGTATGTATGTATGTATGTATGTATGTATGTATGTATGTATGTATGTATGTATGTATGTATGTATGTATGTATGTATGTATGTATGTATGTATGTATGTATGTATGTATGTATGTATGTATGTATGTATGTATGTATGTATGTATGTATGTATGTATGTATGTATGTATGTATGTATGTATGTATGTATGTATGTATGTATGTATGTATGTATGTATGTATGTATGTATGTATGTATGTATGTATGTATGTATGTATGTATGTATGTATGCATGTATGTATGTATGTATGTATGTATGTATGTATGTATGTATGTATGTATGTATGTATGTATGTATGTATGTATGTATGTATGTATGTATGTATGTATGTATGTATGTATGTATGTATGTATGTATGTATGTATGTATGTATGTATGTATGTATGTATGTATGTATGTATGTATGTATGTATGTATGTATGTATGTATGTATGTATGTATGTATGTATGTATGTATGTATGTATGTATGTATGTATGTATGTATGTATGTATGTATGTATGTATGTATGTATGTATGTATGTATGTATGTATGTATGTATGTATGCATGTATGTATGTATGTATGTATGTATGTATGTATGTATGTATGTACGTATGTATGTATGTATGTATGTATGTATGTATGTATGTATGTATGTATGTATGTATGTATGTATGTATGTATGTATGTATGTATGTATGTATGTATGTATGTATGTATGTATGTATGTATGTATGTATGTATGTATGTATGTATGTATGTATGTATGTATGTATGTATGTATGTATGTATGTATGTATGTATGTATGTATGTATGTATGTATGTATGTATGTATGTATGTATGTATGTATGTATGTATGTATGTATGTATGTATGTATGTATGTATGTATGTATGTATGTATGTATGTATGTATGTATGTATGTATGTATGTATGTATGTATGTATGTATGTATGTATGTATGTATTTATGTATGTATGTATGTATGTATGTATGTATGTATGTATGTATGTATGTATGCATGTATGTATGTATGTATGTATGAATGTATGTGTGTGTGTATGTATACATGCATGTATGTATGCATGCATGTGTGTGTGAATATTGTCATATCCAACGTAAATCAATAGGCGCAATGAATTGTTAGTTAGTAATAACAGTGCGCAAGCCTCATCAATCGATTCTTTGGACGCAAATACTTCGTTTTTTGGAGTACATCGCTCAATTTTAGCGTAACTCATTTAAGAACGTTTTGAATTCCGGTGTCATTTTCCGACTAAACACACCGGCGGGTATGATCAATTTTCTGTCGTCGTGTGTGGGAATGAAGCTTTATTTCAAATTTAAATGCGAACTAAGAAAAATATGAATTGATAGTCTTTTACTAAAGACAGTTGCGCACACACGAACTTTCAAATCTAGTGTGATGAATCCACACACAAATAAATTGACTTATAATGTTATCTACACTTCTACCGCGTATTCAGCATGATTCCTCTACATAAAACTATGGAAGGATTTGATTTTATGTACAAATGTAAATGTGCTGCTAGTATACACTAAACACCACAAATATAACAGAAAATATAATTCATCAACTAGACCGGTTTCGACTTTATTAAAAATTTATATGTTGTTCTCAGAAGTGCGCCAGGTCAAGATTTATATCCAAGGCAATTAGTTCAGTCTCTACAAGACCAAATCCGTGCATTCCCTGTAAGTCTCAATAACAGACCAACGTATGTTTTTTTGTTAATCATTCCTTAGGCTGATTCTCTTCGGTATAATGTTTCAATTAGCAATCCTCGATCTGTCAGTGTACGAGAGACATAGTGCAATCTGAGGAAATGATATCAAATTAAAATAAAAATGAAACGATTTGATTATGCACATCTTGTCTGATTAAACTTAATACTCTATAACATAACAAGCAAAATCCGTCAACTAGGCCGGTTTCGCCCATAGTATTCGCGCTGTGATATCGTCGGAACAGCTACGTTCGGGATTTTAACCAGACATTTGTTTCTGTGTGTCGTAACTTATTTACTAAGCCAGGAGGCTCGTGCTTTACTCGAAAAATTTAGTTATGTTTCAACTTATGCCTTTTAACTAGTATTCTATTCAGGTAGATCCTTTTGGCCTAAAGTTTCTAATTTCCAAATCCATCTGCCATTGATAGACATCCAACATGCCATATTGTAAATGATATTTCTCTATAATAAAAGGATAGGATTTACTTATATACTTAAAAAACAAAAAACAACGGTAAAAAATATATACTGAATTGAAAAATAGACCGGTTTCCACCTTATTCTGCACTAAGCGGTAGTTACTCGAATCGTCCCAACTTAGAATTATCCATCAGATACAATGATTATGTTAAAACTTATGTATTTTTTATATATGGGTCTTTATAGGTATTTCGTGTTATCCTATCCATCTGTAAACATTGATTATATATATATATATATATATATATATATATATATATATATATATATATCTATTTCTACTTCTATTATGCACATCCAACGTACAATTCGTATTCCAAGGAGTCTTCTACAGACAAATTGACGGCATAGGTATGGGTAGTCCTCTTGGACCAGTATTGGCAGACATATACATGCACCATTTAGAAACAACTGGTTTAAAACCATTTATCAATGGAAGCTCATTTTTACGTGCGCTACGTTGACGATACTTTCATGGTCGTTGAAAAGGATGAAGATACAAATTCACTGCTACATCACATAAACAAGGTAGACCAGGCAATCAAGTTTACAATAGAAGAAGAAAAAGACGGATATTTATCCTTCCTAGATGTAGGAATAACGAGAGATGAAGAAGGTACTCTCTCAAGGTCAGTTCACAAGAAATCAAGCTGGACTGGACAATATATCCATTATATGAGTAGTGTGCCAAGGGCGTACAAAAGGAACCTAATAATAAATTTGGGCACACGAATACGCAGGATTTGTTCACCGGACAACATTGAAGTAGAGCTAAATTTGCTTCGCGAAGCGTTGAGAAATAATGGCTATCCGGACTGGTTCATCGAATACAACTTGAGGCAACGCAACAAAATCGAGGCCAATTTGGAGGAAAACAAAACTCCCCAGAGAGTAACGCTTAGTGTTCCCTTTGGAGGTGATCTTCCAGCGGAAATCTTCAAACGAAAAGTAATTCGAGCGACTAAAGCACAGTTTCCATCAATACAGGTGAGAGTGGTGTTCAACACAACAAAACTGATGCGCACGAATAAAAAAGATAGCCTCTCTGTGACGTCAACACCTTTGTCTGTATACAAATTTCAATGTACCTGCAACGCTCAGTACATCGGCAGATCAAAAAAGAGGCTCGAAACTAGAATAAATCAGCATCTCCCTCAAAAACTATTAAAGAGGGGTGCAGCTCCTGCACAAAAATCAGCAATTTGCGAACATGTACTACTCACAGGTCATGCTGTTAGTAGTAACAATTTTTCAGTTCTCTACAAGGCAAAAACAGAGAAAATGCTTCTGGCTTTTGAAGCTATTGCAATTAATAAGCCAAAGCCCTGCTTAAACTTGCAGAAAATAATTCAAAAAGAAATTAAATTGGACTGGAACAAAGACATAACTGACATGTCTTTAGAAATAGCCAACGCTTCGCAAAATACGACACACATCAATTACGGACGCAATTACAATGAAAGCGATGACACACCAAATGACGTTACGCAAAAGGAGTGGTCTAAATTGCGCAAAAGTAGTGGTCTAAATTGCGCAAAACAATGGCTAACATAACGAAGAGGAGATTGGTTACGACAAATGTACAGTGGGATTGGATGAACGAATATACTAACGAATCCAGAACAATGGCTGTAGATACTGGTAGAAATAAGATTTATTAATAAATGTTATTCCATGGAGTACGTTGTTTTGTTCTTATATATATATATATATATATATATATATATATATATATATATATATATATATATATATATATATATATATAGTAGTTTCACCATGTTTCAAAAGGCTATGAAAGAGACACACAACAAAACGTATTCCATGGTATAACATCTATATATATATATATATATATATATATATATATATATATATATATATATATATATATATATATATCTAAATAGAAACACAAATAACAAAGTGGATAAAGGTCATTTATTTCGTGAATACTAATCATCTCTTATACAATCATACATATTTATACATTTTGGGTTTTCAATTGATTATGCTAGTGGTAACAAATCTGACTCGTTTTTACTGCTGTTTCTTGTGTTTTCCTAATTATAAGAATACTGTGTTAAATTAAAAAGGAATGGACATTATAAATATTATCAGAGAGCGGTGTCAGCCTTTTACCCGTAAGGAACTAAACACTTATATTGCAGCCAACTGTACGTGTGCCAAACTTCTATAAAGAATCAAGTTCTTCAAATCGTGTTTAGAATCAGATGTTTTGCCAAAGCGATTCCTCAAGCAGTGCAGAAGAAATAACCAAAAATCGACGAATAAACTTATAAGTCGCTTATTGCTCAATGGTATCGAGGAGTACCAATCAAAACTGCAAGATGCTAGGAGCATCATTCAATCACTGGGTTGTCAAATTGCAAGACTGAACGCTTTCACAAAGAAGATAGAAACGTTGATGAAAATAACAGCGGACAAAGAAACCAAGGACCTTACGAGGGACCTGGACATATTTCCTACGCAATCAAAATTTCCTACGAACCCAGACGCTTTTATTCACAATTATTCAAAAGTGATCTTGTCAAAACACCAGAAAGAATTACTCTCCTTAGGAGCAAAATTCTGCGTAGTCAAGAAAAACCTAAGTGAACGTGACATTATTGACATTCAGGCTGGAACGGAAAATTTCTACAATGACTTAACGAAAGACACCGCCCCACATGCATTCAATGGACAAGGACTGAAAGCTGAGATAGTAAGCGCACTAGAACAATACAAGAAGGAATTCAAAGGCAGCCAAATCATCACAAAACAGCACATAGACGAACTCAGAAAACTCCAATCAGACAAATCCATACGACTTGCCACACCCGACAAAGGATCAGGAATTGTTATACTTGAAGCCGACGCTTACAGGAAGGCCATGAACGATATAATAAATGATCAATCTAAATTTAAGCATGACATCAAACAGAAAGATGATTCAACGAACATCGAATCAAGAATTAATTCAATTTTGAAAACGATGGAAAAAACGTTCTAACATCGATGGCTGATTCCGAGATTAGATCAAAACTCACAGAAGACATCCAAAAAGCAAAACCAGTCGGAACATACACCGCAAGATTGTACGGCAAACCAAAAACTCATAATGCCGTGACAGCCACAGAAGCTCCCTCGATGCGGCCCATTATGTCAATGATCACCGCTCCACAACATAAACCAGCCAAGTTTCTCTGCAAACTACTTGAACCAATACGGAGCATCATAAACGCAAACACTATCAAGAACTCCTTCGAACTAGCAAACGAATTGAAGGGGAAGAACATCCTACAGAATAAAATGGTCTCGCTTGACGTCTCATCCTTATTTACAAACATACCACTGGATAAGACAACGGAGATCTTGTGTGACCTCATCAAAAATGAGTTTTTTGACTTCCCTATAGACACCAATGACATCAAAGACCTCATATTAGCATGTACTAAAACGTGCAATTTACATTCGAAGGGATATACTACCGCCAGATGAATGGTGTAGCTATGGGAAGTTGCATCGCACCCCTCCTGGCAGATGTATACATGTATCACCTGGAAAAAACGAGCCTAAAAGGTATAATTGACCAGTGCGCACTCTACAAAAGGTATGTAGATGATATCTTGTTGTTCATCTCAGAAGCAGCAGACCCTTCCGAAATCCTCAAACAAGCAAATGGAGTCGATCCAGACATCAAATTCACTCTCGAGGTAGAGAAAGACGACAGTTTTCCCTTCCTTGACATCAAACTCCCTCGAGAAGCAAACGCAGATTTGACACTGGTCATACATAGAAAATCCACTTTCACCGGACAATACATTTACTACAACAGTAGTGTGCCAAAATCCCACAAAAGAAACTTAGTAAACAACCTAGCAAACAGAATCAGGAAGATCTGCTCTGAACACAAGATTGAGGAAGAACTGGGCTACCTCAGGCAAATTTTGCTAATGAACAACTAACCAGAGCGTTTCATTAATGTTAACATCAGACCACGGCAGATTCGTACTAGAGAGGATACCGTCAAGCAGGTTTTCCTAAACTTACCATTTAGAGGCGACGTACCAGCCTCAATAATTGCACGGCGGCTGAATAGAATAACTAAGGACAACTTTCCCAGTGTTAAAGTTAATATGACATTTAGTACACAGAGAATCATGAGGTTGGATGCCAAAGATCAATTGCCAATTCTCTCCAAATCATTCATAGTCTACAAATTCTCATGTATGTGCGGTAGCACATATATCGGACGTACGAAGAAGCAATTGATAAGCAGAATCCAGCAACATTTGCCACAGAAATTGATTAACAAAGGCTTGGCACCGTCAGGAAAATCAGCTATTTCCGATCATATATTGGCAACGGGGCACCCTGTCAATTCGACCAATTTCACAATTCAACATAAACCAAAATCAGAAAAATTATTATTTATCTATGAAGCCCTTTACATAAAACAACAAGCACCTGACCTTAATAGTCAAAAGTTTCATCAACATGATATTCTTATCGACTGGCCAAGAATAACAAAATTCAACAACAATCTACTAATATCCAGCCAAAAACAAACAGGCCCTTGACTAGAATCAACAAACATACAATCGGATTGGCAACAAACTGAAGTGGAAATAACAGAGGCGCATAAGATGACAGAAGTCTCCAAACAATGTGACCGTTTAACACTGCAATCCACACTGGCGCTGTTACCATGTGGAAACGACAACTTTGCGCAACAAGGTGAAACGATCAACTTGGGAAAAATAGCACTTGTATATGTAACAGTGAACAATGCGCACAAATGGTTAATTCTCAAACCATCAAAACAATAATGACCCGATCTCAGACATCAATTTGCAATACTGAGAGAATGAATTTTACATGCAAACACGCATACACACAAACACAAACGCATACGCACACACCAACTATCCAAAACAAGAAACAGCAGTAAAAACGAGTCAGATTTGTTACCACTAGCATAATCAATTGAAAACCCAAAAATGTATATGTATGATTGTATAAGAGATGATTAGTATTCACGAAATAAATGGCCTTTATCCACTTTGTTATTTGTGTTTTCCTAATTATAAGAATACTGTGTTAAATTAAAAGAGGAATGGACATTATATATATATATATATATATATATATATATATATATATATGTGTGTATATATATATATATATATGGGGAGTGTTTTTTTGTGTGCAAGGTCTGACACATTAAAATTTCATCACTTGGAATGGCTTGGTGAAAACTCATGCTTCTTCCACATGAAGTAAAATCAGGCAGAAACGATCTTTAATAAAATTTTTAAATTGAATTAAAAATGCAAGCTAGATCTCCCTTCGTCTGGATCCCATTTATTGTGCCTTTCAAAAGAAATGCCAAACTGGAAACTTCGATATTTTGTAATAATGTAACAAACGTAACAATTGGAGAAGGAGTATCGTAGTAAAGTAATTTTGCTAGCTATTTTATTTCATATGTTGTTTTTTGGTTTTAAATCAAGTTCGCGAGTTCTGCGTAAATACCAATACCAATCGCACAACCGTAAAAATAGTGTCAGTCATGTGCTGACGCGTGTGAAGCATTCAGTGCATAATTTCAGTGATTGAAAAAACTTTATATCTAATAGTCTCGCATTCGTTGTACTTGCCTGAAATTTCTATTCGGTCTTGAACATTACTTTTTTGCAGCCCGCAATCCATGAATGACTAATTTCAAAAAAAACATATAAACATGTGAAAAAACGTAGTCTTAGTCGTTATTTTTTGATAACATAGAAAATTTGCACCCCGATATTCTCATTAAATCAAAACGTAAGCCAGTTTACTGGGAGAGGGGTCAGCAATTTTTCAATCTTCCCTACCTGTAATATGCATTGCTGATTGACCCTCGTTAATTGGTTTTTATTCGTGCGCTGATGATGATGATGATGATGATGATGATAATGATGATGATGATGATGGTGAATGTTTGAAACGCGTCACGACGTTCAACTATCTAGAGTCTTGATGTGTTGTGTGACTGTTTAACTACAATGGAATTGATAAAATTGGTATTAAATCATGTTCACACGTAGACAAATCAGGCTAGACGGTAGCTGTTGTAAAGTAGGACTACTTATATAATGCAGATATTGTGGCAGAGGATATGGGAATTTGCTGTCATGAGCGGCAATTCTTCTAACGGCTCTGTTACCAATGTGTAGTTGTCGAATTCAGTGGAAAATGTGTCTAGAAATGAGTTTGCTATTTTTCATTTGTGTTTGCTGCTACATAATATGAGGGGGTTGTTTCAATAGACCAAACACATCATGAACGGAAACTTTAATCTCATGCATATTCTTTGCTTGTTTACTGGCGAGACTCATCAGTTGGAAGCGGTATTACGCGCTTTAACCACTATATATTTGGGTGAGGAACGTAGGGATAACAGGACGGTATGTATTAGTTAGGTATATATATATATATATATATATATATATATATATATATATATATATATATATATATATATATATATATATATTAGTTCTCCGCAACAAACAGTATTTAACTGTTATATATTGAATTGAATGATGTCATGCTTACCGCGAAATGTGATAACTGATATCGATCAAGGCCAGAGTGTATGGATTTACTGGAGTAACGGTGTTCAGAAATAGTTGTAATTCTCAATTTTGGTGAACTATAGCATACATTGATATCCATCATGTTGGTACCATGTACCGACTCAGCAACCATAGTGTTAGTACCATGTACATTTTCGGTACAATAATGTTGGTATCGGTTACTAACACAATAGCCATAGTGTTAGTATACTTTACAGACTCGGTATATATATTATATTGAGTGAGTTAGCATTGAAATCGCATTGTCGAGACTTCATATGATGTTAGCTTCACTACTGCAGGTTTACACATTCGTCTAGGAGATTGTACCGTCCTATTATTCCACATTCTTCACCCAAATATATAGTGGATAAAGGGCGTAATACCGGCTCCTACTGATGAGTCGCCAGTAAGCACGAAACGAATGTGCATGAGATTATACTTTCCGTTCATGCTGCCTTTGGTTTATCCTTCTGGTCACAACTGAACTAATTTGTTACTAGGTGCGCAACACCTAATCCATACTTACATTTTGCTTGACTGGAAATGTCGGCTGCACAATATCTAGGCAGTGAAGAACCTAAACTTTTGTCAGCTTTCGCAACACACAAACGTACACAAACAAACACACACAGGCATTGATTTCGCGGGTTTTGGTAAAATATCTTTAAATCAAGGTTGCAAGTTTGAAGTAATCATCAATCCCGTTGTATTTAACCAGCCGTCGAAAATGATGAGTTTTGTTTTTATTTTTCCGTGGTATTAGCAACGAAAGAGAATGCGTCGCGTGACAATACTCGACCAGTTCAGTGCTGATGGCGTTAATTCAAATAGAGACGGGTCGTTTCCACGAAGTGATGACCATCTGCCGAATCGAAAAGAGCATCAGCCGCAGCGCCAGCAGAAAAGGCACCACAATCAACTGTATCAGAATCGATCGATGATAGGCAACGAAACTGCCTTTGGCAACAAAGATCATCGTCACGGTGAGCGAAAGAAGATGCAGTTTTCAAGCACACCTCCGCGTCATAAATTTGATGATGATGATGATTATGATGGCGATGCTTATGTTAGTGAACTTGATGCTGCTGTTATCGATGGTGGTGTGGACGATGATGAGGATGATTATGACGTCGACGTTGCTGTCGATGAGTGCGACTATAACATTCGTCACACCTATTTTAATCAATTCGATCAAGATGGTGGGCTGAATGAAGAGGTATTTAGAAATAATTCCATAAAAGAAAAGTATAAACCATTTCTGAAATTATTTTAATTTAGTTGTAATATATCGATGCTTAATTGAATCTTATTCCTAAATTTTCATTTCAAACTCAGTGTTTCAGCAATACAATTTTTTTAGTTGTGTGCATCAAGCTCCAACACAAATAACTTCGATTTAGAACAATAGTTATTTTTAGGACTGCGTGCTTTAATAATTTTTATAATACCATTCCCAGGTGCCAAGATCCAAAGAAATATTATCTGATTTAAGAAACGTCTCTTACACAATTTTTCATCAGGTGCTCAAAATAGGAGAACGACAAATAAGTTGTCCACATCAATACCGGTTCAGAGTCTGTACTCGACATTGTTTTACTGCTTACCTAGATTAGGCTATAATTCATTTACCGACTGAGCTTTTGTGTGCTGTTAATTCAGTTCAATTATTATATTTGGTAACTAGCTTGGAGGCCACACCTCGCGAACATACCTGCGAGATTCCAATGAAGCATAGCACAATTGCAGACGTTTATTCACCATTTCATCTAACCCTTTTGTTTAAATCGCAATGTTCCTCTATTCTTGATATTCGGTCATTATATATATATATATATATATATATATATATATATATATTAAATTGAAGTCTAATGGGAAGATTTTGATTAAATGTGTGTTGTCAGCATATGTTCAACATTGCATCAGATGGCAAAGAAAATCAATTCAGTAGACCGCATTCGTCCAAATTACGAACTCGTTAGGTATAGTCCAGAATTTTCTATGGAAGTGTCTCGAACTGTGACACATTTGCTTCGAAATACGGGCACTCCATTCACTTCGTGACACGCGCTGCATTTTGCACGCATTTTGTAATCAAATAATGTTTTCCGATTAGCTTTTCCTTCAGTTAGCACCCATCTGCAATCTCCTACGACCTAAAGTTTTATCTAGTCATCCTTGATCTCTCTCTATACAACTGTAATTGGACAGAACTTGACGAGTTTCAAATAAGGATATACTCGGTAAACTGGATGAATCACCTTTGCTATCTAATGCAACGTTTGAGTTACATTGAAAACATGTATATTGAAAATCTTGCCTTTAGCCTTCAATCCGATATATATTCGTTAAATGACATGATATCTGCGGTACAACTTCTGATCTCGGGTGGTTAATTAGAACCTAGGGTCTTCAGAGATTCCAAATATGTTCCGCCTGAAGAAAAGGTTAACAAGAAAGAACAAATCGATATATTATATACAATTGCGTGTAGTATGTAGCATATGTGACGTAGAAAATAGAGTCATAGACTCCGAAGCAAATGTACCCCGGTTCGTATTCCGTCCACGGCAATTTCTGATTAGTACTTGAGGAGTTCCCAATAAGAACGGATCCGGTCTACTGGATGAATTGCCTTTGCTATCTGATGCCACATTGAGTTAATACAGCCAATATACCTATGTCTTATCTGGTAGATTAAGTACTAATTTTTCATCAAACATATATTTTTATTTAAATACTGTTTATTGCGAATAACTAATATATATGCAAGTATGTATTAGGTGTTGCGAACCTAGTAAAAAATTAGTTCAGTTGTGACCAGAACGATAAACCAAAGGCAGCATGAACGAAAAGTATAATCTCATGCACATTCGTTTCGTGCTTACTGGCGACTCATCAGTAGGAGCCGGTATTACGCCCTTTAACCACTATATATTTGGTCCTATTATTCCACATTCTTTGACCAAATATATAGTGGTTAAAGGGCGTAATACCGGCTCCTACGATGAGTCGCCAGTAAGCACGAAACGAATGTGCATGAATATACTCCGTTCATGCTTCCTTGGTTTATCCCTTCTGGTCATAACTGAACTAATTTGTTACTAGGTTACGCAACACCTAACCACATCACTTGCACTATATGTTTATCCCTCAATTAAACGTTTGAATAGAACTGAGGTTCCAAGACAGATAGGGCTTCGCTTGGTGAATCAGCAGTACTGTATATATATATATATATATATATATATATATATATATATATATATGTATATTTATTGATTATATATATATATATATATATATATATATATATATATATAGATCTTGCCAATTGTATTTACGTAACATACCATTTTAAATTAGAAATTCAGTTGATTTCTGCATCATCAATTATGAAGGTAATTATGTAATACTGGTTGAGATTTGTATACGAATAGGCCTCTATTTAAACAGAACATGTTGATTATAAATATTAAGATGTTGTTGAGTTTGGAAATATTGCAAAACCATCGACAATTATATTGACTGACGCGTTTCTAACTTTCTTTATCATGATCATATCATGAAGGAAAACTTACCTATGTGGATCAAATCGCACTAACATATGGTTTCGAAAATTTCTTATATATTGAATTTGAATGAAATGTTGACCATTTGCCGTTACACCCATTCGAACTATTCACTTTAGCAGGTATTGTTTGCGTAAGTGCCAACGACACTTATTTTTCGCAACAGACGAAGAAGTTGTTGGCAAAAAGTCACACTCTTAACCTGTCAGATTTTAACGAGTTTTGCAAAGGAAGAAATGGAGACAAGATGCGCAATTTAAAAGCTGTAAGTTGCAAAATCATTTCTCCGCAGCCAAAAAGATGAAAGTAATCTGTACTTTTGTCATTTGAATTGACAAATTAATTATTTATTGAAACATACATTTACTGTAAAGCAGGTGTACACAACACAAAGTATAAAGCCATTTTTACTTTTTCTATAATTTAACACAACTACAATATGTGGCCCGTTATAGATTCAATTTTTAAAAAAACAAAAGGATTGATCGATTAGTTTTTATAAAACAGGAGCACATGAAAGGAATTAATGAACTTTGACACAATATCGAAATTAGATTAATGGAGCAAAACAAAAACCCAAGTCTTAATCTTATGAATAATAACGATCATATTAATCAAATGAGCAATTTTCTCGATAAAGAAAATAAATTCAAACCGTACTAATTAAATAAAGATACATGGGAAATTACTGAGAAATCAATCAGGCATGCGATTAAAATTCTTGTCAGGCAATTCAACGGAGTGCCATCTACCGAATTCTATTAAAATCACACATTGGTATCCGAAGATTCATAAAGTAGTTATAACCGGTGCTTTCTCGTCTTCAAGGGAAATTATGTTAATGATCGCCACTACACAGCATAAACTGGAGAGTGAACTAAAAAGAGACCTACAGCCAGTAAAATTTGAAATGTAAAATAATTGTGTTCGCAACAAACTTAATTTATCAGATTAACTAAAATCGAAAAATGTCACGAATGAAAAATTATTTCGCTTGACATCAAAATTCTAGTTACGAGCTTCTCCGCCAACGAATCATCGGATTTCTCTGTAATTCATCCACATTAACTAATTATCATTCCTCATATGTATAAATAATCTAAAATGCTGTTTAATAAGTGCACAAAAAATGTTTGATACATATTCATAGGTGAATATTTCGCAGGAGTCGAGTGGATTGCGAATGGCAGTTCGTCAGGACGCCTACAAATTTTTGTTTAAATGTACTCTCTGGAAATATTTAAACTGCAACCACTTATACAAAATAACTGCGCTACATATCTGAGGTATGATAATGACATTTTCATAAATACAGATGAATAAATAAACTAAATGCTTAAATGTTTTAATAAAATATACCATCGGTCCAACGCACTGCTCTTTCTTGAGGTATTGCTATTAAGATAGGAAGATGGCAGTCTATAGCGTAAAATATTCCCAAAGCAAACATGAACGGGACAGTAGATCCATGGCATAAGTGTTCCATCGATTTGTCAGAAGTGAATTTTTACATGCAATAAATCCTGCAGACTGAATAAACCTGGTTTAAATTATTCAAATGCTAATCACTGTCGATGTCCACAACGTATCTATAAGATAACGGATATCCTGAATGTAAGCCAAAGCAGATATGGACTCGACCGTAAAACTATAATCATATGCTGCTCCAATTTTTAAAATAAGAAATTCGATACAATAAAACAATCAATTATTGTGTGGGTGGTGGTAACAGTTCTTTAAATCAAGTTTGGGAGCTTAAGGTAAACACCATTCCCATTGTATTTAACCAGTCGTTAAACAACATAACAAAACTGCAATGCACTGACGCGTTTCGACCTTCCATGATCATCATCAGAGTACGACGGCAAACTGACTATCGAGGATCAAACCGCATTGAATATATATATGAAAATCAAAGTTAGATATGCGGCTCCAAACTCTAGCAGTCTCGCATACATTGTACGTGACTGGAAATGTCGGCTGCATAATTTCTATGCAATCACGAATATTAAAGTTTTTGCAGCTTTTGCCTTACATCATTTGAAATTTGATTGCAGAGTGCCAGCTTCATATTTTCCAATGCCGCGTTTTGCGTACGCGGGTGTAAGCTTTGAACCGACAGTTTCACAATGATCCGATTGATCACAATTTCCATTTTTGTTTTGTCTTCGATCGGGCTGAGTTTTTAGAACCGCATTTCCATAGGGACCAATACAAACTCAGCCAGTAAACAAAGATGTGATAGAACCACATTTCCATTGGGACGAATACAAACTCAGCCCGATCGAAAAGAAAACGAAAATGTAAATTTTGATCAATGGGATCTTTGTCAAACTGTCGGTGCAAAGCTAAAACCAGCGTTTCGCCTTATATATATATATATATATATATATATATATATATATATATATATATATATGCATTGCGGTTTGATCTTCGCTAGTCAGTTTGCCGTCGTACTCTGATGATGATCATGGTAGGTCGAAACACGTCAGTGCGTGCGACTGGCGTTAGTTTTGCTATGATGTTCGATGACTGGTTAAATACAAATGGTTTGGTGTTTACCTTATGCTCACAAACTTGACATAAAGAGGTTGAACATGATGTCTGTAAAAATAATGGATTTCCAGATTTTTATCCAAAAACTGAAAATCAATTACGTACGGCTGATGCTGTTGTTTGCAACATCCTTAATCCACAGCTAAATAAATAAAAGAAGTTCTAACATGGTTTTAATATAAACTGTTGAATTGTTTGTGCGCATTTGCTTTTCGTGTATGTGTGTGTGTGTTTATTTGTCTCAGCATGTTCGCTTTCTGCTTCCTGCACTTTGTTGTATAAATTATGAATCTAATCATACATCATCCCTGTTGCTTACCAAATAATTGATTATATGAAGTGCCAGCTATTTCAGTCGAGTTTAGTTCCTGCGAAAAGGAAATGGCCTTTTTTAACAGTTCTGTGTATACCTGCTTCATAATAAATTTCTGCTACAACATATGATTTATTTTCACAATTCAAATTACAAATGCATAAAATTGGCTGAACTAAAATTTCGACATTAATCTATATTTCAACTGCATATAAACTCGTGAATTGCATATGATGCAGGTATGTGTGTTTTTGCGTTTTAATTTGCTTGTATTTTTTCTTTAATTCCAATTTGTTGTCACATAATTTATACATTTTGTCCAACTTAATTCTTGTTTATTTTCTAAACTAGTTATAAAAACAACAATATTTCAATCTGGCGAGAAAGTTGCGTTTCTAACTCTGCTTTGTAAGCTTGTATTATGATAAAGCTATTATACAGTACACAAAGTGCACCTCAATTTGCATAATTACATGAATTATGCAGAACTTTAACCAGTTGAGAATATTACCGAATTACACCCAGCTTCACGTTTTGCTGTGTTTCGACCATCCACTGTCATCATAAGAACACGGAGAAACAATTATCAAAGTGGCTCAAATCGCAATGAATATATATTGTTGCCATTTAGAAATTCTGGTTCATCCATAGTAACTTCTTATACAACTTATCTGACTGGAATGTGATGTTCATTCTGATGTGAATGTCACTAAAACTGTTTCATTTTAATGGAAAATGCGGGTTGTTTTGGCATTGCTCACAATTTAGTCATGTTATCCACCAGTGTTTTCGTGATATCTTACATCATAGTAAATTTATATAAGACCAAGTAGAAAATAGTTCTTACACATGGAATCCTGTACAATCACGTAAGAATTACTTTAACAACGTTAGTTCTCAGCTATCCGATATTCTTCTTTCCACTGCATCCCTAATTATGCATTACACAGCCTGTGTTATCAGCAGAATAAATTTGCAATAAAGGCGTTTCGTAGTACCATTGTCGGAACGGCTGTATCTAAATCCTATTTCGACATGTAAATGTATACTCACTATGTTTCTCAACTCAAATTTGGCAGTTAAAGTGAAAATATAACATCACTGTTGTATAAATTTATGATTCAATGCACTTAATATTACAAAATATATTTGCATACATTTTTATTGAGCAATCTTTATGCAGTTGCTTTAATCAAGGTTTGTATCTTGATAAAAACAACTGAAACATTATGTACACAAATTTAGCAGTACAAACTAAGTAATGTATAGTGTAGGAAGAGCAATTCATCCAGTAGACCGGTTTCGCACTTATTGGCAATTCATCACATACTGTCCAGAAATACCCGTGGACAAGGCTCGAACCTGAATTAGTCTGCTTCGGATTCTGGTGTTCTAACCACTGAGCCACCCTGTCTTAAATTGTTTATAGCGTGTGGCAGTGTGGCTCGGTGGTTAGAGCACCCGATCTCGAAGCATACGTGTCCAGGTTCGAGCCCTGTCCGCGGCAAATTCTGGTTAGTACGTCATGAGTTCCCAATAAGGACGAAACCGATGTACTGAATTAATTGCCTTTTCTACACTATACAATATGTATGCACATTATGGGTCCGGTGTGTATATCAATTTCGCAACCTAGATTGAAGTAACTTTTATCAACGCCCGCAAAATCAATGTTGGTTTAATAAATATGCACATAGTATGTGCGATATATTTAATGATATACAAGCTTTACTAAAATTTTTAAGGTACACAAATTATCTTGAATTCGAATTTTTTCATAAATGAAAGCAAGTCACTGCTCTAATGCCATCTGCCAAAATGACTTTTGATTAATTATATGTCTCAGCACTTGGTTAAAGTCAGCGCCTTTAAATTCAGGAGACCTCGTAACTCAAATCGAAGGCGAAGTTTTTTTTGACAGCTGCTGTAATGAATGATATTTTCCCCTCTCTTATGTACTCTCTCTCTCTCTCTCTCTCTCTCCAGCTTTAATGTCAAATTTTGAAATTGCGGGCTAACAAATTAAAAATACAAATTCAAGGCTTACTACAGTATATATATATATATATATATATATATATATATATATATATATATCGCGGTAAATTACGTTAGGTTTGAAAATCATTTCATGACATGAGTGATTGATAACATGATCTTAAAAATATAAATAGAACCGCTGCACGGAATTGAGTAATTTTGCGAGAAAATTTAGTTTGCATTCCAGCTTTATTGAAAAGCGAACAACAGCTTGTTGAGTAAGCGTGCTAAGATATGAGCCCGAGTGAAGCTAAGAATGTAGCGCGTTAAATAAATTGACTATAAAAGGCGTCACATGAAGCTCACAACCCACCCAAATGTTATTTTTGGCAATATTTATAGAACTACTTCGAGGAGGAGGACACAATTCAGCCGTCTACCGGAGCAGGACGTTTACAGTCTACACAGACCATGCAAACTCTAGTATTGACGGACAGTGCGGATTGGTCGATAGGGCAACAGCCTGCACAATCAAAATCGATCAGTTTGCCTAAGTCAAGCCATCAGCAGCGCGGACATCATTCGTTACCAAGGCACTCTCACGCTGCTAGACATCAAAACGTCGGTAAAACTAGGGCAAGAAGTCCGCACGTGGACTGTGAAGCAGGATTTGATAGAAAAAGTCCCAAATCTCCTTAAAACATAAATGGATTTTCTCATTTTACGTATTTGAATATTTTGTTGTTTTTTTTGTTTGTTCTGAATATGAGAAATCGGACCTTCGTGTGAGCCAAATTCAATTCTATAATCGGCAATACTGGTGTTATTTCCTAAGAGAAACTTACATTATCTAGTCAGTATTGTTATGCATAAAGCAGTGTTTTCAGATCGAGAAACGCCAAATAAGCAAGCTGATAACACTCAGATAACAGAAGATCTTGTGTGAAGTTGACTTAAACTCCAACTAATAGAATATATCCACGCCATTCATGCAAAAATGGTCTGTCCATCATTCTGGGTTGGAAGAATATCACAGATAACAGCTTCTGTGATACGCTGTTCCTTTGCGTTTTTTCTCTGCTTTATATGAATGAAGATTCGTTTTACTTCTTGCTTGGCTTTAGAGGGCGACATATATTGTTCTAGTGATAAGGTTGTCTAAATTGGCACCCGTGTATCTACCAATATGCTCCGTAATTTTATTATTTTAATAGAACAATTCTCCAAATGCAAAACATAAGTTAATTGTTTAAACTATATTAATATTCATTTTTTAGCTGGTGTATAATAGCTACCTATTTGGTAACGCGAAAGTCTAGATTCCGCGACATTTTTTGTTGATATATTGAAATTCTTGGTCTGCAATGAGGCTAATTACCGGTAAATTATATAATTTTGTAAATTTATAGCCTGCCTCCATCGAAATTAAAGCGAATACATCAGCTTGACAATGTGCCACGATTTTAAATGAAATTTTAATTAATATTTTTGAATCAGCAATCCATCTTCTAATTTCATAGACAAATATTATAAGAGATGGATTCATTCGTATAGCTAAATTTGTACGTGAAAATAGGTCAGCCGATCACAAATGATTTTCATCGTGTCATTTCTGTTGTGTAACATAATACGTAACCAATATATACAAGATTTTTTAATTTTTGATCCAAAATCAGGCACTAAAACGCATCAAAGCGATGTCAGCTTGCTTTAAAAGCAGTCGCCACTGACAAATTTAATATTCTTGGTATTGGAATGATATAATCCTTCATATCTATTTTGTAATATGCCAAAAAAGTACACAAAACCACGTCGCGTTATTTATTTTTATCGTTTAATTCCATTATCGCCTTGATCAACACATCTTATTATTTTTTTAGTCATAGTTCGTTGCTTAACTAATAAACGGAGCGATACATAAATTACGTAATCGTAAAAATTACATAGTAAAAGTAGTTAATCATCAAATTTTTATGGAATGGAATTTTAAATCAGCTAAAATTTTGGAACGAAATGCAAAATTTGCAGGCGCAAGCAAACTTTGATTGAGATTATTATAACCAAGGTTGCGGTCTTGATATAAACACCTGACCCATTAATTACTTACATATGTCAGTATAAACTAAGAATTGTATAGTGTAGAAAAGGCAATTCATCCAGTAGATCGATTTCGTCCTTATTGGGAACTCATCATGTACTGGCTAGAATTTGCCGCGGACAGGGCTCGAACCTGGGCACGTCTCTTGAATTGCCTTTTCTACACTATAAAATTCTTAGTTTATACTGACATATGTAAGTAATTAATGGGTCAGGTGTTTATATCAAGACCGCAACCTTGATTATAATAATTGTTATCACCACCCGCGCAACCAATGTTCGTTTAATTATTGATTGAGATTGTGGTGAACAGACCTCATACAATGAGATTTCTCAACTTGAGATAAACACTATTCGCAATTTGCTTGTTTGTATGACTGATTAAACAAAATTGGATTTTTTCATCTCAAATTCGCAAAATTAGTGTAAAAATCTGCCCACTTATATTTTTGTGAATTCTTTCCAAAAGTGTTGTGTCAATTACACATTGACTTTCATACGCGCATATAGCTTAATTCATATTAAGCGCTAAATAGCTAATAATGCTTCTCAACAAACCATATGGGCATCGACTTCGGATCAGTTTATCATCACCATTTGCGCAGGAGTTTGGAACTGTCTCTGCTCGCAATCTTTATGTTGCTGACTTCGCAATTGGAGCAGCTACTAGTTACTGATTATTAAGTGCGCCTGCTACACATTTACGGCAAACTAATGAAAAATATTTTACCAAACAGCAAAAATAATAAAATAAACTAACTGTCTCCAACCAAGATAAACGAACAGAATTGTTTATTAATAAAATTGTTTGCGTTAAGACAGTCAGAATTCTCATAGGCAGTTTTGTCAAATTGAACATAGTATGTAGATTTTGTAAATTTTGTAAACTATGTGGCAAGAAGTATTATATGCAAGTATAGACAAATTTGAGTTTATATATATATATATATATATATATATATATATATGATTAAAGATTCTTAACAGAATTTAACTGTGTACTGTTCTGCAATATAATATCAAAATTGCGTAGCACCGCAACTACGATTCATCTGCTTGATCGTTTTCACCCTTCTGTGATGACCGATGATGGCTAGTTGGAACATTCGGTCGCAAACGGTACACATGATAATCCACGTGCAGTAAAAAATACCAAAGTTATCTAAAGATAAAACTGCATGGAAATCACAGCGTGAAGAACTTATTGCATTTTCCTCCCGATCGCGACAATTTTGGCTACTATAAGGACAAAAACTGGTCCAGTGTATACATTGTATTTGATAATGCAATTCTCTATATATCACGAAACCACACTTTTGGTAATAGCCATAAAGTAAAAATGAGGGGAATTCACTTACTTGACCGTGGTTCCTTTATTATTAGGCAATACATGGTCTATGCCGTGAACACTGTTATTTGAATTTGAATTTATGACTATATGGTTTATATGTATGCAGGTCAACTTCAGCAAAACGCGATCAAAATTTTCCAAGTAAATTCAAAATAAATACTAGCATCGTTGAATCAGTTTTTTATGTCCATATAAAACTTAGAATTACATACTATCTTGGAATTCTGTCGAAAAAGGGATAAGCTGTTTGACTCTAAATCATTTGGTCGTCGGTGCGATTATTGCCCTAGTCTATCCTCATTTCCACTGAGACGTAGCCTCAGAAGGACCCATCTGTGATTAATTAAATTGATTGCATTTGGCCCTGTACAATAATTTATTTTCATTAATAATGTATACAAAAATATCCCGTAAATTACAGTTAAATACTGTTTGTTGCGAAGAACTAATATATATGCAAGTATGTATTAGGTTTTGCGAACCTAGTTACAAATTAGTTCAGTTGTGACCAGAAGGATAAACCAAAGGCAGCATGAACGGAAAGTATAATCTCATGCACATTCGTTTCGTGCTTACTGGCGACTCATCAGTAGGAGCCGGTATTACGCTCTTTAACCACTATATATTTGGTAGAAGAATGTACCGTCCTATTATTCCACATTCTTCTACCAAATATATGAGTGGTTAAAGGGCGTAATAACGGCTCCTACTGATGAGTCGCCAGTAAGCACAAAACGAATGTGAATGAGATTATACTTTCCGTTCATTCTGCCTTTGGTTTATCCTTCTGGTCACAACTGAACTAATTTGTTACTAGGTTCGCAAAACCTAATACATACTAGAATATCCCGTAAAATTTTTTTTGATCATTAAACATGTAAATGCCAGAAATGCGTCATTTACTGTGTTAGTAATGGAAACAGGCCTCATTAATAAAAGTTCATTTAAGCAAGTACGCACACCCGCATATATATATATATATATATATATATATATATATATATATATATATATATATATATATATATATATATATATATATATTTCTGTACACATAGTATCCGAATAAATGAATATAGATTCTTATTTTGCTAACTTTTAAACCAGCTTAGATGCATTATAAACGCCGATTGCTCTTCTTTCAATCGGTCGTTTAGAATTACATTATTTAAGATTTTTCGAATTAAGCAGATTCCTGGTGAATAATGTTGCTTACTTATTGTGAAATAGCTATGCCATTCTTTGCATGGTCTTGGATGATAAATACGCTAAAGCCAAAATTCCATATATGTTGTTGTTACATTTTGGTTGAAAGATTTTTGAGTTTTTTCAGAACTGACGACGATTCGTCTAATAAAGCGTAATTGAACTATATCGTTCAGCATGGTCCATTTTTGCTAACATGTAGACACGAAACAACGCCGTAAGAATTGCATTTTATGTTTTCTTTATAAACAAAAATTACACATGGTAGAACCTGCTATTTGTTCGATTGATCAGCTTCGTTCATCTTTGGCACTCATGAAGTAGTTGTCAAAGTTATTTCGACCGGGAATTTAACCTAGGAACATTTGGTTCAGTAAGGCACAGGTGCACCTTACATATACCCACAAGCATGAAAAGAATGTGTGAATGTCATGCAAACTTCTTATGCTGATGTTCTCAAGCATATTTTGCCCAATTTGAGCTGACTTTTTTCTCCCTCGAAATATTTGAGGCACATTCGCCAGTTTCTCTTATGTTAGCAACAAAAACTGCATTAATAGAATTAAAAATAAAATATACAGATATGTATGATATTTTTACTGATTTTATACACACACACACACATATATATATATATATATATATATATATATATATATATATATATATATGTGTGTGTGTGTGTGTGTGTGTAAGCATAACATATAAAGAAAAATAACATGTAATTGTGTGACGCAGAAGTTGCCTCTACCAAAATTGTCATAGAAACTATACGACCAAAATAATAGGTAAAAGAGAAAGGGACAAATAGTGGTTGCAAATATATTTTTTAAATCGCACTCCTTTTTCTTATTTGTAACAAGGTTGTCAGCTTACTAACTAACCAACGCGCTGTCGTGTTACTAATTAGACACTTGAAAAGTAATACTTCAAATCGGCAAATTTAATGAACAAGCTAGGTAGTGCGTAAACATAATAGCAAAGGAAGCTAGAGCCTAATTAGCGGAGAGTTGTAGAAAATTGAGATGCGTGTTTTTGAGCATTTAACTAACGTTCGCATGTAGTGGAAAATAGACAATGCTTTTTCTAACAAAATTAAGATGGTAAAAATGTTTAAATTTTGGACAAGTAGATTGGTAAAATCTAAAAATTATGTAACGAAAGTTGGTAAATGTTAATTAAAGCACTGAAGCTTAAATAATTATACATAATGTTAAATATTCGAGGGAAATCTGTTTAATTTTTGAAATCAAATTACCTACAGGATGCACAAGGAGGATGGCAAATAAATATATAAGAAAAGTCTGCTATTAATATATTTAGAAAATCAATTTATATAAAAATGAGTAAAACGCTCAATAAATAAATAGATTTTTATGAAAGTTCTATAAATTTTTATTGATACATTGCCAGATATTTAGGTTTCCAGGTGGGAAACGTTAAATTTTCTAGAGGGACACACTTAAATTTAGGAATTTAAGTAACTTTATAAGATATTTGATAATTATTTATAATTTTTTCTGGTAATATAGAGAAATATATAAATTATATATACATAAAATACCAAGATATTTTAGCTAAATATTGATAAATGAAGGGATAAGAGATCAAGGGATAGATGATAAGATAATCAAATAGATGTGAATATTTCTAAATCGGTAGTTATGCTACATATATAATGAAAATATAGATAAATAGAGTGGAAAGTTGTCTATTTTAATATTTTTTTTTGATTGCTTAATTTATTAATTAAGCGGTTGCCTATTTGTTTTATTGGTTGGTTGACTTATTTATTTGACGTTTTCTTGTTTCTTTCTGTGTCTTGTCACTTTCAAATCACTTTATCCGCTTTTGCCATAAATATTTTCATACATCAAAATATTTTAATCTTATTTAGCATTTAGAAGATTGGTCTGAAAATCTTTTAAATGTAAGTGGATTAACCGTTGTTTACCTTTAATTGTGCTGAATTTATTTAGTCTCATTTCTGTTCTTCCATGTAGTGTATCTATTATCGTCTTACTTTTCGATTTAATTTATTAATTATTCCTAAAATAACCTAAAAATTCCTTCATCTTCTCAACCTTCGTGAATAATTCTGTCGGTATATTTGGTCAAGATAGATTCTAATGTTTTGCTAACCCTGAAGGTGGCTAGTAAATATGCTGCATGGATTGTGAAAAATTAATGTTCACAATTGTGCATCAATTCCTGAAATCCCGTTATATATATATATATATATATATATATATATATATATTTATATATATATATATATATATATAATCAGTGGTGATTTGAAATGTGTCACTTTTAATGTGTCCACTTTTATATAGGTGATCATTGGAGGTCCGAATGCGTAAATACGTTTGACTGACTATAGTCTGGTTACGTTGTGCGACTGGTTAAATACCATTGGATTGGTGTTTATCTCACCCTGGCCAACACGCTGTTAAAATAGTCGCATATGTTTGAAGTTTTAAAAAAATGAATAAACCAATTGTTACCAACAAACGCGCAGTCTCAAATCACTTAGTTTAATAATTATTTGGAATTAATCGAAAATTGCAAAAAATTACGCTATTGGCTGTATTTCAATTTTAAAGCGGATATTCAGGAGTGCAATCAATGAGATATTAGTGGGAATGAAAGTCGTATCTCTGTTTTTCCAATCATCATTTAAACATACGTTTGATCTATCTTAATCACTTTACAGCTTTGCTCCATTGATGTGTAAATGACGGTTGTTCTGCTACATTGTGCGTTTGGCTAAATTTAAATAAAATTGGTGTTTATCTCAAGTTTGTAAACTTGATTTCAATAAATTTTAAAAGGAAGTTTGTAATGTACGAGATTTATTTGACAAAAGTTGTGCTTTGTTGTGCGACTAGATAAAATAATGAGGAAAATATTAATTTTAATCCTGTAAACTTGTTTTGTGCAATATTATCTACCATTTTGAGGTTTAGATTGCATTAATATCAACTCTACGCATTGAAAACGAAATAAAATTGAAAGTTGTATCGTTATTTGCCAAAATAAAAAGTCAGTTACTAAAACCATCACCAGTTTGTACGTATAATGATGCATCAGCATAAATAACGGTCTCATTATATCATGTAGTGTGTATTCGTTATCCAATGATGGTTAATAAACAAAACCGCCATATTGTCATTAGGTGTGTTCTTTAATATACATTATTTTTCTGTTGAGTTTGGAGTCTTTCCATAGCATTCTTCATCATGTATTACCCATAAATTTATGTTTTGTTGGTTTAAATTTTTCTGATAAGTTATATGGTTTTTCAACCAAACTTAAGTAATGCAGCTGCTGTATACAGGAATAATACTATAGATTAGTATTATTTTCGCAAATAACATTGCAACTTTCACAATGCCTTCATGTGCAGTCCGTATCGAATTAGGCTGACAACGTTTCCGTTTACTCATATTGTAAAATATGTTTTTCTTATCGTATAGAACAATTGTCATTGCTTTTAAGTGACTCGACGTTTCCATGATAGAATGATCTTACTAATGTTAGTTCTTGGGTCGCGTAGGAAATGCATTTTTAGATGTGTGCATTTTCTCCAAAGTTGATTTAGTTTGAAGAGTGGAGTGCAACCGCTCAAATGCCCGTATTCTGCGCTGACGGACTAATCCGACAACAGTTGGTGTTCATCTACTCTCAAAATTCGAAATATTGCGTCGCAGGTAAAACAATAATGTGAGGCGATGGACACAAGCGTTACCATTTATACTGCTGTAAAAATTAACATTAAATAGGTGATTCGAGCTAGCAGTTCTTAAACAGTGCAACGTAAAATACTTTTACGCACGGAATATATGAAACACAATAGAGCCCGTGTATTTTCTTACATCTTTTACAATTTATTTTTATGTTTGGTATTTTATTAAATAATCAGTATCAAAAATGACTGAGGGTAGTAGTTCATCCACTCGAAACTACACACAGTAACTGGTTTGTACGCCGAAAAAATGTGTCGTACCCATAATTGGCATGAACATTGAATTATATATTTTTTTTATCTTACAATTAATCGCGTTTCAACTGTGTCTTCTCTTTTGTACAAAACCGCCTTGATGCAGCTTTGACAGGTTGTATTACTTGTGTTAGTTTAATGTAGCAAATACGAACGAAATGTTAAATGTAGGATAAAAAACGACGGCTTATACGTAGCATTTGTTTCGCAAATTCCAAACATAACGCATATTACTAGATTTCACGTTTGTTATTCGTGCAAATATCGCTGGAACGTTTTTCAACGTGGGTCTACAAATGTAACGTATTCATTTTCTGTTTAACTTGTTAAATATGCCAATCATTTAATAAATCTATCCACTCAAGTAAACTTAATTACATTCTTCCTTGTCTAATTACACGACTTATATTATTGCCATTTCCGCTCATCACATATAGCAACTATTTTTAATCATTTTATCGATATTATTTTGCTCAAACTATGATTCGATTATGCAAGTGATACGTGCTGAAATTAATAAATCTGGACACATTCAATTTTGAATAATGATAACCAACTTTAGCTCTAAAATAAATGTTTTATGACCATGAAACACAAATGTTTAACACAAGTTTTCACAGTTTTTTATAACATATTAAAATATTTGTTTAATTATTCTAGAGAATTGAAATGTTTTCCCACGTGGTTACCACGTTTGTTTGTGAAGTAGATTAAATAATTGCAGCGTTGACAACAGATGGATTCTGTCATTCAATCCCAATATGATATATTACTAATTTTGTGCTGAAGGGTATAATCAATGTTGTTTATAAAATGATTAATAGGTGATAAACTTCATTTTTTCCTGTTTAAATTTTTTTTGTCGTTTATTTTAAAATGTAAATTGCTCTAACTGAATAGTTTGTTAGAGCAACTTTATTTTTAAAAATTTTAAATTTGTTCTTTGTTAGAACGCAGTGAGTTAAGCTTCGTAATTTTGCATCGTCCAGTTCTGATAGAAACCTCAGCCTTGTTACAACACATAGGCAACTTAAAGGCTAAAATTGGTGCAATCATCAATGAATATGAGTTGATAGGTTCGATAACAAATAAACAAAAGCGAAATACTTGCGAAAATTGCCAAGTGATCTACTGAAGTTAGCTTACTTAACAGCACAGGCCATGCCAGTTAAGAATGGAGTAAAGGACAGTACCTCCTGGAGTCTTACTGATCAGATCGTTGTGGCGTTTTAGCAATGTATTTCTTGTACACATGCACTTATGCGTGTGGTGTAGGATTATGTATTTAGGTATGTAACACTAAGGCTAATTACTTCCACCAATATTGACACACATGCTAATATTCCGTAAACCAATTCTCGCTGTAACAAAATCAATCAAATTAAGTTAGTCTTTGTTGCCCTGACTCATACTACATGGCAGCTTGGCTTGAACAAGTCTGTGCAGTAATCAATACAAACTATTCAATACGCGTTTAAACATGGAAAAGACAAATTATGATCGTCTGGTAGATCAATTTTAGCATATTCTTAATTTAGTCAGGGTTTTCTACTTAAACTTAAAAGATAGTAATGATTCTTGTTCCCGATTTGTACTGCCTAAGCGTCTACTTAATAGGATGTACATCGATCATTAAAGGCCTAATGGCAATGTCTGCTTTACCTGAAGTGCTGCAAACTATGAGCTGTCTTTTTATAGATAGATTCCACAAGAAAAATGACTGGATTTATTTAATTAGCATTGTTGCTCTGTTATCTGATGTGTAGCACGCAAAACTCCTAAAGGTGGCATTGAAATAATGCACGACTGCGTTTAAACTGTGGTACTGGTGGACATTTTAAATTGTTCCGTACTATTGTATCTCATTTCTTCTATTGTTGAGTTTAATATGAAGTTTACAGAATATGCAATACTGTTTGGATTTCGTGAATTCGGCCAATCCGTAATAGCAATTTTTAATTGCCCGATTTATTACGCTAAAACATTAATAATAGAATCGACTGGTTATTGTTGTTTTAGTATCCTGATGTATTTTAGCAATATTGATTTTAATCTTTTCATCACATTTATTTTATGCTGAAGCTTACGCCACTCTCAATGCGTTACATTTCTCATAATCAAAAACCATTTTATTAGTATAATTTTAAATTTATCAAACAATTTTACTGTCTCTCACTTTTAGTTTTTATCGTCGTTTTTTAATTTCAGAATCAATTATTTTATTTATATACATTTTGGTTATTTGTGTAAGCACCAAGCCTAACACAGTCAGACATGAAAACAAATATTGTGTTCAAACAGTGTCAACGTTTTATTTGAGTAGTTCTGTAAACAGGGGCAAATTTTGCATTGGTTATAATTTAGTTTACTTTTACATTGCTTATTTAGCTTTTGCTTAAATATAGTTCTCGTATTATTTAGTACATTTTCTAGTTATTGTTATTCCATTAAAATGGTATCACTTATTTTGCTTACAAAACTGATGCTTTATTTAATTTAAAGATTATAGAAGGAACGTGCACAGGGTTTTTGCTGAGATTTAGAAAATTATTCAATGAAGTCGTCGTTTCTCCATCATCTTTTGGCTGACACGTCACCATATTCTTACCTATTTATTGTAGGCTCCTTGGCGTCCATTGTTCGTGCAGTTAACCCAATACGTTAAGAAAGCCAGGCGCAATTTCCTAGAACATTTCAAGACACACAAGTAACGGCTTTAATAATAGAAATTAGAAATAAAAAATTCTAAACATTGTCAACTTATACTGCCTCATTCCATAATTCTTAGTAAGAATAATTCTTAATAAACGATATTCATATAAAAAATCACA
The DNA here is from genome assembly GCA_029291075.1 of Eudiplozoon nipponicum. Lineage (NCBI taxonomy): Eukaryota > Metazoa > Platyhelminthes > Monogenea > Mazocraeidea > Diplozoidae > Eudiplozoon > Eudiplozoon nipponicum. Next base: position 28,851 of record JAQBSW010000586.1, read on the forward strand.
AATATAATTTTGGCACGCAAGCCAAATGTTCACATATTAGGAAATTATCAAAATAGTCTATACATATCTATCTATATATATCTCTCTCTAATTCTACGCCATACTGACTATCTGACTGATCTAAATTATCAATGAATTAATTAGACAAGAGTACACTTAATACATACCTCTAGTCTAAAGTTCAAATTGGAAAACTGATTAACCAGTTTATAACACTTATAGCGTGGATGGTCGTTAATAAAGCCCATGAATATACATTCGTTCGACAATGTGACAGAATAATAAAACAAAATTCTGTTTATCGGAAATGGTCATCTGAATGACCTAAGATCAATGAGCATAAAGAATATTAAATCATATGAATATAGTCTGAAGTTCAGTCAGAAAAAGCTAACTAAACATTGAACCGCGTGGATGATGATAGACCAAGAATTCGGCTTGCTATTTACCTGCACATCTATACACCGATTTAGCCAGGAAATCAGCTCTGATTTTCTACACAGTGACACACACACACAATGGTGCAATGTGTTAAGTCTGTTATAGTTTATAACTGCTTACATTTTGTGCATCGGTTAATTAACTAGCTCTAGTCGAATTGATGAATACTCCTATTTTCATGAGATTGCTACTGATAATAAACTAATTTCTAAACGAAAAATCGATCTATGTGTTAAAGAATTCCGTCTTATTTCGCAAACTCGTCAGATGTGGCCAGGGCTGCAAGTGAGGCTTTAACTTGTTACCCGCCGTGTAGAAAGCGAGATCTTAGACGCCACTGTCTTTACCATCTAGTTGACGGAATAGCTTGCAAACTAGGATTATTGAGGTAAAAGTAATATCATCAGGACCGTTTGCGTCCAAGTGACATTATCATCCACCTATCTTGTGCATCGTATTTGTATGTCATGTAGATTGACTGTTGAGTTTCTAAGGAGTTGAATATTCTGATTTCTAACTATGAAGGCACTCTTCCTCAGCATAGTGTCGTTATTGTCTACTACTGTAAATTTTAGACAAAAGAAAAGAGTAAAATTTAAAATAGCTGCTTCATTTTATAAAACTCGATACTTTGAAGTGTTAACCTGAACACTACATATTCATTACGCCATGATTCCTATGGATTAATTTCTTATTGATCTCTGACAATAATTAAAAATTGTAAAAACTTGTCAATGCGTGTAAATTAGGAATGTTTAGCCTTTGCCTGACTGCTAAATATTATGATCACTAATTCTTATTACTTTAAAAATAATTGACTTTAATACCTATCACAAAGTAATTGAAGACGAGTACGTAACAAAAGCTTGTAATCTAATAAATGTCATAACATCTTAGACATCCTTATGCAACCTCGCATCACAAATGTTGATAAATCAAAGATAATTATTGAAAAGTCACTTTCACATTGATATTCACTGCACAGATTGTAAACAATATAACAAATAGTAAACATTTTTCTGGTGTTCGCGTTGCAGAAAAATATTTTCAATTTAAACTAAAATTTTGGGATTATAAAATACGAAACTGGAAATACACAAGCCCTAAATATAATTTTTTTAAACTTCTAGAAAATAACACAAAATTTTTTGCATAAATGCAAGTAAAACCATTAGCTTATGCATTTTTAGCCATCTCTTCCAGTCCGTGCTGAACACAACTGATGGAAATTATTTGCTGACTCAACTATATATCCGTACCTTCCACTGTTAAACATGATTCCAAATAAGAAAGCGGAGCTTAAAAAGAATTTGTTCAATATTTAAAAATAACAGGCAACTAACAATAACTTTAAAATCATAAATTTTAAGCTATAGTAAATACAAAAATATTACAACTAACATCGTGTAAATTTCTTTACAAAAATTAGCCCCTAGATATACATATCAGCATGCCACACTATTGGTCAGTTCGTGTGTGTGTGTGTGTAATAAGGCTAACGCCCAAATAGTACGAGCAAACCTACGAAGAAAAACTCATCCTAAATAGGCATTCGCCAAAGTTAATAAGTAACTTGCACAAACAAAAAATAAGGTTCTATAAAATGTGCATACCTATCATAAATGAACAATATTCTTAACTTTGCGAAATAAATGCTTATAAACTTTACGGTCACATTAAAACTAGAGTTCTACAAATTTATTAATAAAAATGATCCTAAGAAGAACCGATGTAAATTTGACTATCCGATGAACTAACTTACGCCGCTAAGGGTTCATCGCTAAACTCAAAAGCATTCATCGGATCTACAGTAAGATGCTGATTGTCACAAACTAATGTGTTTATGCTATCACGATGCCTAAATCGCATGCCAAATACTAATATTTGGAATGCGGTAACGCCACGTCTGATTGAGTACCCTCGGAGCTTCTTTTGTTTCTGTGCACATATACATTTTTTATGATCAAGAGGACACCAAATTGATCAATACAAGTGAGATTCTCTTTGATGTCGGTAAAATGTGGTCCGAAATTATCAAAGGTTACGATTACATCCTCAGCGTAAGAATAGATGCGCAGAACTTTATTTAATATTTTGTTCATGAATTCCTGAAATTTCTATGATGATTTGCGCAGGCCGTAGGGCATTTGCGTGTATTCATAGAATCAGAATAGGGGTATTGATAGATGTCTTAACTATGCTCAATTCATCTAGCGATATCTGATGGCATACTGATTTAAAGTCAAGCAATTTTAACCATTCACACTAGGTAACTTCACCGATGATATCCTTTTCATTGTTCATGGGATATCGATCAGGAAATGTAACTCTGTTAAAGACACTATATTCGCCACATAATCTCCAATTACTAAATTGTTTGTTAGCTTGCATTGGTATCGGGGATGCTCATGGACTATAACATTGACGAACAACGCAGTCCTTCAGCATCTGATAAAATGTCCTTGGCCGCTTATAATTATTTCTGGTCTAAGGGTCGAGACCTGACGGAGACCGATGAGCATTATGTTGTTATATAATGTTGTATAATAAGTCCAGTTTTACCGATGGAATCCCATATTTTAATGTTCGGATTCTTTGGAAAACTGTTGACGATTTCGTGCACTTGTGGACGAATGGATTCGAATAAGTCATTACAGTTGAGTGAAAAAACTAAACGATTGTTATTGCAAACAAGTGTACGTACAAATAAATTCGTAACGGGATCTAGCAAGTTACCTTTGACTGTAAAATTTACCACTTCTTACATTGCCAGTAAATCTAAGCCTGATATACAATATGGCATGTCCACGGCGACAAATGTCCACGAGAATAGATATTGTAAGCTTGGTGAGATTTGGAAATGCGCCAAGTTATGTGTTCTGATTGACAGGCCATTAGCGGACTTTAGTTATACATCTGTACTGCATGCTAATATTAAATTGGTTTTAATAAGGTTAATGCAGCAACAGTATCAATTTCAGAAGACATCATTTAAAGCATATCTAGAACAATCCTTAACAACTCTGTTTCTTGAGTGACAGAATTAATAGGCATCGGTCTTATTTCTTCTATATATTCCTCTTTGTGGATTTGTTTTCTGTTTTTTGGTAAGCTGCCTGTGGGCCTCCGTGAAACTTTACAACAAATGTCATTTTAACAGTTTTACATGCATATTCTTGCGGAATGTCCCCAATTATGAGGATTTGTTCACAATTCGTCAGGAGTGGGTATCAGTGGACGCCTAACTGACAGAGGACGACTTTCCGTATTTCTGAATGATGATCTTTGTTTTGTGTGTTGCTGACGATGTGATTGAAGACCGGGACACTACACACGGTTTGATGATGGAAAAGGATTGTACAGTCGGTGTGATGATTGACGAGTAAAGTGCAGGTGATGCGATGGTAGACCGAAACATTCCACGTGCTTTGTTTCTGGTTACCTTACCATGAATTCAAAGAAAGAAGCCCATAAAAATTACCTGACCTGTGTTTTAACTAACACAGGCCGAATTCCAGTTTTTTGTTTCTTGAAAATATTTCCGTCGCCCTCCTTAATTTACTATTCATCACAAGTTTTACAAAAAACCAGTGAAGCAAACGCGATATTAACTCTGGCCATATGATTTATACTTCAGACTAGCCTTTCACTAGATAGCTGCTTGGAACGTATATATATATATATATATATATATATATATATATATATATATATATATATATATATATATATATATATATATATATACTCCAAAACTAAGGAAAACTAGGGTGGCCGTATATGAATTCATCATTTACATACATTTGACTATTTGTTTTATATTCACCCTTTGAAAGGACGTAATTGAGTTCACTCTCACATTTTCGGTCGGGGAATCCCAATTAATTAGATACTTTAATCGTAACCTCATATTGTGTTAAGTACTAATATTATAAATCAGATAAGCCAAGCACGTGTGAAATTACACTCAAACCACTCACGTTGAACTTAGGATTGGCTTAGTAACAAATTAGTTCAGTTGTGACCAGAAGGATAAACCAAAGGCAGCATGAACGGAAAGTATAATCTCATGCACATTCGTTTCGTGCTTACTGGCGACTCATCAGTAGGAGCCGGTATTACGCCCTTTAACCACTATATATTTGGTAGAAGAATGTGGAATAATAGGACGGTACAATCTCCTAGACGAATGTGTAAGCCTGTAATAGTGAAGCTAACATAATCTAAAGTCAACGACAATACGACTTCAATGCTAACTCACACTATATAATATATATACCGAGTCTGTAAAGGATACTAACACTATGGCTATTGTGTTAGTAACTGATACCTTTTTTGAAATCGATGAGTACCGGATACTAACACTATGGTTTCCGAGTCGGTACATGATACCAACCTGATGGATATAAATTTATGCTAAAGTTCACCCAAATTGAGAATTACAACAATTTCCGAACACCTGTTACTCCAGTTAAACCATACACTCTGGCCTTCATCGATATCAGTTATCACATTTCGCGGTAAGCATGACATCATTCAATTCAATATATTACAGTTAAATACTGTTTGTTGCGAAGAGCTAATATATATGCAAGTATGTATTAGGTTTTGCGAACCTAGTAACAAATTAGTTCAGTTGTGACCAGAAGGATAAACCAAAGGCAGCATGAACGGAAAGTATAATCTCATGCACATTCGTTTCGTGCTTACTGGCGACTCATCAGTAGGAGCCGGTATTACGCCCTTTAACCACTATATATTTGGTAGAAGAATGTGGAATAATAGGACGGTACAATCTCCTAGACGAATGTGTAAACCTGTAATAGTGAAGCTAACATAATCTAAAGTCAACGACAATACGACTTCAATGCTAACTCACACTATATAATATATATACCGAGTCTGTAAAGGATACTAACACTATGGCTATTGTGTTAGTAACTGATACCTTTTTTGAAATCGATGAGTACCGGATACTAACACTATGGTTTCCGAGTCGGTACATGATACCAACCTGATGGATATAAATTTATGCTAAAGTTCACCCAAATTGAGAATTACAACAATTTCCGAACACCTGTTACTCCAGTTAAACCATACACTCTGGCCTTCATCGATATCAGTTATCACATTTCGCGGTAAGCATGACATCATTCAATTCAATATATTACAGTTAAATACTGTTTGTTGCGAAGAACTAATATATATGCAAGTATGTATTAGGTTTTGCGAACCTAGTAACAAATTAGTTCAGTTGTGACCAGAAGGATAAACCAAAGGCAGCATGAACGGAAAGTATAATCTCATGCACATTCGTTTCGTGCTTACTGGCGACTCATCAGTAGGAGCCGGTATTACGCCCTTTAACCACTATATATTTGGTAGAAGAATGTGGAATAATAGGACGGTACAATCTCCTAGACGAATGTGTAAACCTGTAATAGTGAAGCTAACATAATCTGAAGTCAACGACAATACGACTTCAATGCTAACTCACACTATATAATATATATACCGAGTCTGTAAAGGATACTAACACTATGGCTATTGTGTTAGTAACTAATACCTTTTTTGAAATCGATGAGTACCGGATACTAACACTATGGTTTCCGAGTCGGTACATGATACCAACCTGATGGATACTTTCCGTTCATGCTGCCTTTGGTTTATCCTTTTGGTCACAACTGAACTAATTTGTTACTAGGTTCGCAAACCTAATACATACTTGCATATATATTAGCTCTTCGCAACAAACAGTATTTAACTGTAATATATTGAATTGAATGATGTCATGCTTACCGCGAAATGTGATAACTGATATCGATGAAGGCCAGAGTGTATGGTTTAACTGGAGTAACAGGTGTTCGGAAATTGTTGTAATTCTCAATTTGGGTGAACTTTAGCATAAATTTATATCCATCAGGTTGGTATCATGTACCGACTCGGAAACCATAGTGTTAGTATCCGGTACTCATCGATTTCAAAAAAGGTATCAGTTACTAACACAATAGCCATAGTGTTAGTATCCTTTACAGACTCGGTATATATATTATATAGTGTGAGTTAGCATTGAAGTCGTATTGTCGTTGACTTTAGATTATGTTAGCTTCACTATTACAGGTTTACACATTCGTCTAGGAGATTGTACCGTCCTATTATTCCACATTCTTCTACCAAATATATAGTGGTTAAAGGGCGTAATACCGGCTCCTACTGATGAGTCGCCAGTAAGCACGAAACGAATGTGCATGAGATTATACTTTCCGTTCATGCTGCCTTTGGTTTATCCTTCTGGTCACAACTGAACTAATTTGTTACTAGGTTCGCAAAACCTAATACATACTTTCATATATATTAGTTCTTCGCAACAAACAGTATTTAACTGTAATATATTAGGATTGGCTTGTTTTATTAGTTGTTGTCATACTATTAAATTATTTAAATGTATCTCTTTGCGCAGTGCTGTCCTTCTTGTTGTCGATTTGACCGCATTTTTCTTGTGTGGGACAATTGATAGCACTCTTAGGTCGGTAAAATCTTGAATTTTGATCATTTTCGGTTGCTCTGATTATTGGCGTCGATTGATTGGTTCTAACTTGTCCCTTCTATTTTTAGCCTTTCTTCAGCTGATTGTCTGAAAATGACGTTGGAACAAGATTTTCCATTGTTCTTTTTCCAAATTTTCGAGACCGAATTTCCAGTCTCATCTTCAGGGTTGACACAATACGCACAGGAATAAAACACATTTGCCACAAGTTGTGTTTTTGTTCCTGTGCGTAATGTGTCAACCCTGAAGATGAGACTGGAAATTAAGTCTCGAAAATTAGGAAAAAGAACAATGGAAAATCTTGTTCCAACGTCATTTTCAGACAATCAGCTAATTGAAGGCTTAAAGAAGAAGGAACAAGTGAGAACCCATCAATCGAAGCCAATGATCAGAGCACCTGAAAATGAACAACACTCAAGATTATACCATTAAATTGGCACACTAAAATTGAGCCTATGTTATTCAAAACACAGATCAGGTAAAATCAGGCTATTAATTCTAAGTAACAGAATTTTGAAATTATGTAATACTGTCCAAAATGCTTCGCGCCTATCTAATGAACTAGCCGGTAAACCTAACATATTCACAATTGCGAACTTGGATATGTTATCAAAAAATTATCAGCCAATTTTCGATCAATTTACATTTACACGAATTTTAAATGAACGTTATTAGTAACCAGTTCACTGACAAAAACAAATTTCAATATTTATTAAAGAAATACTATAATTTAATTTTTTTAATATGATCAAATGATAATTTTTTTACAGTAATTAAATTTTATTTTAGAACAACACTGATTCGAGTATTCATACATGAAATGTAATTTATGCAGCAATTTTTAACAGCTTTCAGTAACGTTAAAACTAAAAATGCACTATTGTTCTTTTACTAACAAAAGTTCATACATTATCATTCAATAAACCAACACAGAAATTAATTGTTAATAAAGGAAAAACATTTCGAACAGAAATTAAAATTTGAACTTATATATATATATATATATATATATATATATATATATATATATATATATATATATATATATATATATATATATCGCTTTGCTATCTGAATTCACCTGCACAATATAATTAAATTCGTTTACATAATCATTAAAATCCTCGTTAGAACACATAAAGTCTTGATCTAGGCGCCGATTTAAAGCCATTTCTTCAGGTCCGTTGTGGCCACAAGTAATGAAGATTATTACTATTTGGTTAGCCTTTCCATTTCTGTTATTCTTGATTTCAAATGAAAAAGCGAAACTTAAAAAGAATATGTTCACTATTGCACAATAATATTCAATTAACAATGACGTCAACACGATTAATGATCAGCTATAATAAATGAAAAAAATATTTCCATTAAAAACACAAAATGAAGTCAAGAAATATAAATCAGCATGCCACCTCATTGATCAGTTAGTGTGTATGTACTAAGGTCGTCGATGAAAAACCCTCAGAAAAAAATTCAGGCTAGACACGCATGCGCCAAATTTAATAAATAGCTTAAAGAAACGAAAATCAATGTTCTAGAATAATTAAATAACTTAAATGAAATGACCACTATGCTGAACTTAACAAAATAACCACTAATAAACTTAGCTGTAACAAAAAATACAGTTCTATAGATGTACCTCATTGGGTACCATACTATACATATATATGTATATATATATATATATATATATATATATATATATATATATATATATATTTATTTATTTATTTATATATACTTATTATTAATATATACTTATATTATTATTCGAAAAATTTTGAAAAATCCAGTGCCATTTTCATATATTAAATAAAACCCCATAAAATTATAAACAATTGAAAGTACATCATTTAAATAAATATGGTATATTTTTATTTTAAAAGATCATCGGTTGGAAAATTATGCGGTAAAGTAAAACAACATTTAGGTTTTTACTTATTTGAATAAAATCTAAAAACATTCATTATTTCATATAGTAGCAAATATTGTATTTGCTAAACGCATAGTAACACGCACAGGTTTTTTAAAGAAACAAATTAAATGGAGAAACGAATATTCTTTTGAAGCACAAATTTAACCTAAAGCAGGCCCGAACAAAATCGCTGAATTGAAAGTTTTTCATTATATTTCAACTCTACCGCAATATTGTGAATATTGTTAAGCAGGAAACGAAAAAAAGATAATGAAAATGAGGTATCATAATTTAAAACAGCAATGAACTGTAATGGATGATCAAACGTTTTCAGTGGATAGCACTAATGGTGTGGAAGTCTTCGGAGTGACAGAACTAGGCACCGAACAGACAAAACAGACTGACAAAACATGTACTTGGAAGTGGGGATCAAACTGAATATAACAGAAATACTAGTTCAAATCTCAGAACCACGAAAGGAAATCGGGATACATTAATTGACTTAGTTGGGTGAGCTTGTAGAGCCACATTCAGAGCAAAGTTTTCTCGTGGCCCTAAAAAGGACCGCTTTATCTGACCAAGCGGGCCCCCTTCATGTTAGAGTCCTGACAGTAAAACAGTGTGAAGATGTTTCTTACATGCTAGCGCAACACCATTCCGGCCTTCCGAAAGTGGCATGGTCTAAGTTTGATTTGAGGTTCATAGTATACGAAGGCGATATGTTGGAGTTAGAATAACTAGTAGGATCGACGAGAGTTGTTCAACGTTGCGTTTTAAAATTTAAGCAAAGGGATAAAAATATTTTATGTTTTAGACTAACCCTGATGCCTTGCATCGGATTAAGTAAATATTATGCAAAGAATCATTTGTTAAATCACAATAAAAATAGGATGATTCTATGAAGAGCTTTATGTTGACCAACTGTGGTGAATCAAAATATGCTTCTCAAATAATAATGAAATCTCAGAAAAGGTTTTACAATATGATTTATGCGAATAAAATTAATAGAGACTGTCATTTGCTAGAAAAAGTAAAGCAAACGAGTTGAAGGTGTTGCAAGGATAAGTGTTATTGCGATGATGACGAATACACGATGTTTATAAACTTGGGACTGGTCTGAGATTTAATTTAAGCTTTGTTGGTGTTTATAATAATCAGAATTTATCAAATTTAAAAATTTTGCCTACAATATTGTCGAAAGACTTTTGACGTTCTGACAGGATTGCAAAAAATTATTTGCAAAAGATGGCAATCGAATGAAAACTAATTTGTTAAGTAATATAATGGATGTTACTTGCAAAAATTTAAAGTGGCTCAAATTAAACACATTTGCAATAAGATAACGTGAAGCTGAAGTTAGATTTGCTACAAATAGAGAAATTTAATAAATTTTTTCTGCAGGCCCTTATTTGGTAGAGAGCACACATGAATTAAATAATAGGAATATTATTATTTTATTTGTGGCTGCTGCTAAAAATTTCTATAAACACCAATATCCTAACAAATTGATCTACACGTCAAGTATTCATTATTTTTTAAATAAGAGAGAAATGGCGAGTAATCTTTTTTATTTTACTCTTATTTGTGGTCAATAAAATATTATGAAACATAACCTGAACTTTTTACCATTCGACACGTGTTCTTGTCGCTTCATGTCGATCATTCTGTAGACGTGTAAACGACTTTCCGACTTTCCTGTACAGAAAGGCAAATTTGTTTGCTTTTACCTGGTGCCCTGCGTACAGCATGTGTGGGGCAATTCTTTTCTGAGAAAATTATGCCGTCTATGGTCGTTGACGTTGCTATACATGTAATGAGTGTTCTTCTTCTGTATAAAGGACAATTAATATATTATTGAAGATCAATACTTATTAAACTAAAATGTTTATATAAGAAATTGACGATATTTTTATCTATTGACATGACCGCAATACCGTTATTTTGGCAGCAATATGAATGTTTGAATGTAGTTACACAGAGTATAAACAGGCATAACAAGCTGATCCTTTACAAAAAGTGCTTATAAAAGTAAATTGAGTGGCATTCTGGCGTGATATGACTGTTTAAAGTTTATTTTCTGGCTCCTATAAAACAAAATAAAATAATAAAACTTGTTTATAATGCGGATAATTTTATCATAATTATGACTTATGTGAACAGCAATAATCGAGCAAGCAATTCGTAATAGGAGCCACGCAACATTCTTCCTTAGCGCTAGGACTAGTCAAGACAACCAAAGCAAGTAAAGCGAGACGAATCCGTAGTATAATTTAATCACTTGCTTTAGTAAAAATGAATTTTAAACCAATTCGAAATTGGCTTAAACCTAAAAAAATCTTAAAATGAACTGAATTAAGTAAATTTCAAATTAATAATAAAATATATCATAAATCTTTATAAATTTACTAAGTGGAGTAGCAAAAGACACAATTAGCATTTATTTTAAATATTTCGTAAGGAAATTTTCAACAGTATTAAATAAATGTTCTCCATCGTCAACCTTTATATCAGAAAAACTTTCGTTCCATAAAAAGTGTAAAGGACAAGCAATAATTGAAAGAAAATCCATAAGATCCAATCGGATATGCCTAATCGTAAAAAAAATAATCAATCCTTTGGTCCAAATCTGAGGAAAATATTATAAAAATTGAATTTGTGTACTCATTGGGCACGATTAATTAGAATTATGTTGCAATAATGAAGTTTGCGATCTCGATATAAAGACCGAACCCATTAAGCACATACACTTCTCAGTATAAACCAGTAATTTTATAGTGTAGAAAAGGCAATTGATCCAGTAGACCGGTGTCGTCCTTATTGAGATCTCATCATGTACTGGCCAGAATTTACCACGGACAGGGCTCGAACCTGGGCAGGTCTTTTGAATCTGGGGTTCTAAACTCCAAGACACCCCGCCGCACAAAATTATTTAAATATAGGTGAATAACAATAATCCTACACGCCTAACTTTCCAATTAAAACTAAAATAATTAAACAACACTAACCGGTTTCAAGATTTTTCTCTGGTATTAGAGAAGCCCAATTTCGTTCTTAATAGAAATATAATATGGCGAGTAAATATTTAATGCTAACTCTGGTATGCGAAAAAGTAGCATGTCATTTGTCTAAGAACAATCTTGTAGAATGATAAAACCGACAAATATTTCATTCTAAATTCTGAATTGTATCTGATTTGTTAGTTGATCAAACATTACAATGCACAATATATATTTACATGAGCGAAAAATGAAATGAATTTATAGAATGATGCTTTTGGCTCTGCAGAAAACGGACGGACGAAAATCTATTAAAATAGAAAATATAAAACAATTGAGGATAACATCGACAATAGTGGGATTCCTTAGCAGTCTGTGATAATTGAAAAAATTCAAGTCACTTTAGATCCGGTGTTTTACTGTAAAAATAAGGAACATATTTTTTTTCATGTTTTCATCATTGAACATAAATTTAAAGAAAATTTGTACAATAAAAAAGTTATCAAAAAGCGTCTACTATTTTAAGAACAATACTGCGTCAAGTAGATTTGTTGGGTTTAATCCAAGTTTTTGTTCTACCGCTGGCAGCTAGTTAGACAGCCATTTACCTTCTTATTTCCACAATCTATGTACAATCTATGCGAGACTAATCTATGTAAGAGTTACATTGCTCATTTTTCCTTTGTTCTACATGCTTTGCGATTTGATACTCATTAGCCTGTTTGCAGTCGTGCTCTGACGATGTTCATAGACGACTGAAATGTGTCAGCACGTGGGACTTACGGTAATTTTTCTAATTTGTGCGATCGTTTAGATTCTGTGGGATTTATTTATATCTCAGTTTCACAAACGTGATTTAAATACTTCTTATGATAACCCGCGATTGCATAACAATTGCACGTGGTAAAAGCTGTTAAAAATCATGTACATTACTGCATAGAAATTGTACAGGCTAGATTTCTAGTAGAGTATGAATTATTCTTGCATATTAGTAGTGAGAGTTGTTATAAGAAATTATGACAAAAATGTCTATTAGTGTAAGGGCAATCATGTAGATATTTTAGATCTAAAGGAGGATACTTTCCTATATGTTTTCTATCAATAACGACTACTTTCATTCAGTTGATTAGTTAGGCACTTACGTGGTATGCAGATTATTGACTTTTTATAAAAGAAGCTAATGTAGCATTTAGAAATTAAACATTAATTCTAGACGTTCTAAAAGTGCTCGGCTAAAAAGAGGACTATTCAATAGGATATTTTAATTAGAAGTATAGAATTATGCATAAAATATGTTCTCCATGTTCTCGTAGAAAAATCTAACCACAAAATTGGCCAAACATCGAGATTCAGAAAAATTCTTTTGCTTATCATTGTTCGAGTGAATTTTGTTTTTACGCAGTAACATAAATATAGAAATCCTTGTTAATTTGAAACTCGACTTCGTAAGGAAAATATCGTGCTAGTAACTTTTTCGACATTAATCAACTCGACGGAAATATCTACTTTTTCTTAAAATATAAAATAAAAGAGCTAAGAAAATAATTAGTTAGACAATTTTTTCTTATTTCCTATTCCACAGACTCAATAAACGGCTCTTCAATAACACGAACAAAAGAAAACATGCACACAAACGTAAAATCGTGTAATAAAAACACACCACAAAGTTTAGTATGTCATACTATTTATTTATGTTTCTTAGCTGTGGAGAGAATATTTTACAAATAACTACTTTTATTTTAAATCAAGTTTGCGAGCTTGAAGTAAACACCAATCCCATTGTATTTAACCAGTCGTCGAACAACATAACCAAACTATCGCCAGCCACAACGCACTGTTGTTCGACGACTGGTTAAATACAATGGGATTGGTGTTTACTTAAAGTTTGCAAACTTGTTTTAAATAATTGTTACCACCACCCACGCAACCAATTATTGTTAAATTGTATTGCTTAAATAACTACTTTGTTGATTTATACTTATGCCATTTTAAATATCCGTAAGATTTAGATAATGCCCTTTTGAAGACTATGCATTCTGATAATGCAAAAGTGCCGTTGTCATTTCATCCGTGTTTGGTTAAAGTCGCTTCTATTTGGCAGTGCACTTTTGGTTGTGTTCATTTGAAAAGCTCGGCCAGATTCCTCGCCAAATTAACTCGTTTAGTAAAAGCTAATCATTAATCAGTGCAACAAACACAACTTTAGCGACCTTAGACATTATAGTGTTGAAAATATCTACCGACAAGTTCATGTCCAAGCACAAATCACTAGATTATTTGCAATAACAGCTGCGTCTTTCATTTCAGTGACAGTAAATAGATATGATCTGCTTCTAGGCTAACTCATGGTTGTAGTCTCATTAGTAAACTTTTTTATTAGTTAATATTTGTCCGATGCGAACTAAAGATGATCTTAAAAACTACGAGCCTTAAATTTAGATACTTGAGAAAAGCTGCAACATTCATTCACTTGGTGTAGGTGATAATCACTCCGCTGTGGCCCCGGATCAGAGCTTTGGTCTGGTTCAATTAAATCTGCTAAAATTGAAAGTAATGATCTTCTAGGAGGTAGACGATTTTTTGTCGTTAACAGCATTGTATTTCATCGCATGTCTATGAATGGATTCCAATACGCGATGTGCCATTCTATTTGCAAATATTATCAACTAGGGCAAGTTTGAACAAGAAAAAGCCATCCCTCATTTTTAGTTGAACAAGTTTTTGTATTTTTAATGTGAATTTCGAAATATTTTAAATGGGAAGCGTTATACGAAATATGTACTATATGAATTGTAAAAGAAGGGACTATATGGGTTCCCAATACAAAACAGGTATTGTGTATACGATAAAGCCTCGTGAACGTGAACGTGATGATAAAATTTCCTGTAATCGAGTTGTAACATATTGTGTTTCGAAACACATTGAGTAGATGCTCAACACGCTGTGTAGGTTAGACCGGTCGATTACTAAAGAAGCCTCTTCAAGATCATTTTAGACTAAACACAGCTGGGAAAGAGGATAAATTTACAAATAAATCGAAACTCTTTTCTTTATAACCATCACACTCAATACTAAGCGGATTTTGAGGTTTATTCAAAGCAAGAAATTAAAAGGAGATTCGTATTGCAGAAGCATTTAGTTTCAATATACTTTCTCGGTGATTAAATGATGAAAATAATAATGTACATGAATGGAATAAACTCTAGCGAATAGTTTGTTTGTGTGTGTGCCAATTTATGTGCATTTTACGCCTTTTGTTCGTTGTTATATAATTAATGCATTCATTCCAACTTAATCCCATTTGATTTTCAAAATATCAGATAATGCAGTAGAGCCGACATCTGTCGAAACGATAATGGTATTTTTAATCTTGCAGCATAGACCTGCTTTATTACCAATTTAAGCGTAATCACAAAATGTTTCCCCCAATTTACATTACTATGTTAAAATTCGACAAGATTAATTTATTAATCAAGGGTTTTATTTCCATGAAAATGATAAACTAAAAATTAAGCAATCGCTAATTAACTTTAACCAAACCCATTCAATTTGTAACCCGTAAATTGTCTTTGTAAACTCGTTGATTACCACTGATAACTGCAATTATTCTTGTCTAATGACATAGAGCTGACGAATTCTGCGATTAATCAAATTAGGGCCTGAAGCATTTGCTCAATTAAAACAAGATTATATTTCACAATTATGTTCCATATTCATCGATTTCGATTTTTACTTTATTTTCAATTTATTACTACCAGGATGTTTCTGGCCACAATAATTAATTTTCTCAATCTTTTCACCTTACCGCGGTTTAAGTTTCTCGCAAAACTAGCCGTGTTATTTACATAAAGCGAAATTTGCGTGAACTTCGGCATTTTGATGAAGATGTAGCCTATTTTCACGAAAAAAGATTTTTGTAGAGTCATAACTCTTCTTATCAATTGATAATTCAAAGAGAAAACGTCAAAAACTATCCGAGGAGTTAATACGCTTAAGGCTAAACTATACGGAAGCTTATTTCATTCCGGAAGTTATAAAATTATTCTTTGTTTACATATATTAAATACACTCGTTGTAAATGACTGATTGTCTATTACTGACCTACACATCACATATAAAGATGCCAGTTGGCATAGTTAAGTTCACAGAGCTGCCAATAGAAAAAGTGTCCTGGAAATATAATTATTGCATTTGGACTCAAACAGTGCGGTACACGAATCTACGTAGACCTAAGCATAACGCTCCAATGATAGGAAAAACAGCAGTTTCTCACCCTTAGAGAATAAAAAAGCCTTTAAAAAATCATTTTGAAAACCATTACTTATTAAAATATACACATTCATCTTTGTTCATTGGCTGCAGACGGACATTAGTTGCGTGGGCAGTGATAACAAAAATTATAATCAAGGTTGCGGCCTTGATATAAGCACCTGACCCATTAATTACTTAAATATGGCAGTATAAACTAAGAATTGTATAGTGTAGAAAAGGAAATTCATCCAGTTGACCGGTTTCGTCCTTATTCGGAACTCATCATGTACTGGCCAGTATTTGCCATGGACAGAGCTCGGATCTGGGCACGCCTGCTTCGGAATCTGGTGCACTAACTACTGAGCCACACTTCCGTTCCCAATACGGACGAAACCGATCAACTGGATGAATTGCCTTTTCTACTCTATACAATTCTTAGTTTATACTGACATATGTAAGTATTTAATGGGTCAGTTGCTTATATCAAGACCGCAACATTGCCTGTATAGTTTGAACGGAATCACCAGACTGATTTTGTCAACTGCATGTTTGTTTAAAAAAGGCTCGATTTTTCTGCCAAAATAATAAAATGATGACGTCACCAAATCGCAAAAACCCGCAAATTCAAGGTTCTACAGCACAAATCACAAATTGAATGCATTGGAATCCCTTGTAAATATTTTGTGCCCATTCAGACATAATGTTTAAACTTGTCTCGTCTGGAATTGTGTCTCAATCACGTATTTTAATGTATTCAAATTGGGCTGTTTTCCTTTTTTGAAATCTTATTATCATGAAAAGTGTGTAATTGATTGAGTAACCCTTGAAATATTTTTGCTGCAATAATCATGCTCATGTTATATTTGAAAAAGTGTAGATCTATATATAATAAAGTGTGTGAGAGTTGAGATTTTGGAGATTATATGTATCAAGCTTTATCGTTTTGATACCTGCTGATATTCGTTACGAATATCTCGTTGGACGGCATGTTGTTATATGTCAAATTGATTTGATTTTGTACAAATTATTTATGTTGAATTGTCATATTGATTTCCCTTATCTTATTGAACTAACTGTTTTATCCTAAATTAAATGATTTCAGACTAACCGCGAAAAGTAATAAGTGTTAACGATCAGCATCAGAGTATATGAATTTTCTGTAGAAAAAGGCGTTCAGTAGTAGCTGTAATTCTTACTTTTTTTTAAATTTAGCCTACCTTAAATTCCCTTGTATTAGTACCATGTACCGACTTGACAACCATAGAGTGATGTTATCAGGAAACGACTCAACAACCATAGTGTTGGTACTATTTACAGACTCGTTATATATCATATATAGAGAGTTGGCTTTGAAGTCGTATTGTTGAAGACTTTATATCAAGTTAGTTACTCTACTGCAGGTTTACGCATTGGTATAGGATAGTGTACCGTCAAATTGTCTCCCATTCCTCACCACATATCTAAGGCTCCTACTGATGAGTCGCCTGTGTATGGGCATACTGGAGTAATAGGTGTTCAAAAATAGTTGTAATTCTCAGTTTTGGTGAACTTGGGCATACAATGAATTCCATTGTGTTGGTATCATGTAGCGACTCGGTAACTATAGTGCTGGTGCCATTTATATATATATATATAGTAAGTTGGCTTTGAAGTCGCATTGTTGAAGACTTTATATCAAGTTAGCTGCACAACTACGGGTTTGTACATTCGTATAGGAGATTGTACTGTCCAATTTTCCCATGTTCCTCACCAAATTATATAATGGCTAAAGGGAGTAATAGCGGCTCCTACTGATGAGTCACCAGTAAGCACAATACGAATGTGCACGAGATTTGTCATTCCGTTCACGGTGTCTTCGGTTCGTCCTTCAGGTCATATTTGAACTAATTAGTTACTAAATATATTACAAGTTTAAACCTGAACTATAGCAGTGCAGCCTGACATTGTTCAAGAACATTTTAAACTAAATAGAGCTGGCATGGTGGAGGAAATTTCCGTAATATCCAAACACATTTTTGATAAAAACCATACTCAAAATCATGACACTTTTCAGGTATTATTAAAGCAGAAGTGAGAAAGGACTTCGCATAGCGTAATCTTTTGCATGAACAACCTTAATCATGATTTGAATATTGATGGGTGAATTATTTAAACGAACATTGGTTGCGCGGGCGGTGATAATTATTATAATCAAGATTGCGGTCTTGATATAATCACCTGACCCATTAATTACTTACATATGTCAGTATAAACTAAGAATTGTATAGTGTAGAAAAGGCAATTCATCCAGTAGATCGATTTCGTCCTTATTGGGAACTCATCATGTACTGGCTAGAATTTGCTGCGGACAGGGCTCGAACCTGGGCACGTCTGCTTCGGAATCTGGTGCTCTAACCACTGAGCCACACTGCCGCACATTACACACAATTTTCAGTCATATACTAACCAATGCGGCAGGGTGGCTCAGTGGTTAGAGCACCAGATTCCGAAGCAGACGTACCCAGGTGCGAGCCCTGTCCGCGGCAAATTCTGGCCAGTGCATGATGAGTTCCCAATAAAGACGAAACCCGTATTATGTATGAATTGCCTTTCCTACACTATACAATTCTTATTTTATGCTGACATATGTAAGTAATTAATGAGTCAGGTGAATTATTTGTTTTTCAGTGTGCGTACGCGTGACTGAGAATTTTTCAGCAGTATGTTACCCGCTTCCTGTTTATCTTTTTTATAATGTGTATTTAATCCAAATTTATCCCCTATACTTTACAGAAAATGAATATACCAATCACCAGTATTCACAGTTATGTTAGATACTGGTGTAAATTAAATAGTCTCTATTAACTGTGTTGTTTATACTTGCTTTGTAATGAATTTATTTTTTTTTAAATGATTTTTTCCTCGATTCAAATTGTAATTATTTGATAATAAAATAAATAAATATTTAAGTAATATGAAATTAGGCGTAATTTCAGCATGAATTTAAATAGTCTACGTATAAGTGTTATGTTCTTGTCTATAGAACATTTTAATTCGAGTAGAATAGTCCATTAAGAATAGTTTTCAGAGGGCAATGATAACTTTTACCGTGAAGCGTTACCATCAAGTACCATTTAAACCAACACGAATAATTCACAATAAATCTTTGTAACTCAACTTTAACGTGCCTTCTCTTATGAACAACCGAGTAGAATAAAATCTTCTGAATGTAAAAAAATCACCAATGCAGATGGAGGAAATTAATCTACAGAATAGAAGAATGTCTGTATGGACGAGTCGGCTTAAAGATAGCGGAATTATAAATATCGATTCAACTCAAGTCGTTAAGCATTGTGTACACACTAGCTGGTGATGCGATCATGGTGATTCGGCACTCACTTTGTTGCCGAATCTTTTGTTATTCTTCTTCTCAAAAGTCGTAATATAACATCAAAATAAACACGTTTAAGCATTTTGCAGAATACAGTTTAAATAACAGTTAATTGGCTGACGTAGCCATCTAAATAAATACAGCTAATGCTGTTTAATGGAACACGACTTTGAAGAGTGTTCACTATTCAATAATTACGAACCATAGCTTATGTAAACAGTAGGCCTGGCATCCTTCACAACAAGTTAACTCATATAGTAAAAAAAGTTAATTATTTAAATTGAACGAAGTATAATCCGTTTTGCGAATGTGTTTCGAGTGTAATAGTATTTCATCAATAAGAGCCGGTATTACACTCTTCATCTATTCAACACATATTGTATAAGAGGTTATCATTATATTACAGTTAAATACTGTTTGTTGCGAAGAACTAATATATATGCAAGTATGTATTAGGTTTTGCGAACCTAGTAACAAATTAGTTCAGTTGTGACCAGAAGGATAAACCAAAGGCAGCATGAACGGAAAGTATAATCTCATGCACATTCGTTTCGTGCTTACTGGCGACTCATCAGTAGGAGCCGGTATTACGCCCTTTAACCACTATATATTTGGTAGAAGAATGTGGAATAATAGGACGGTACAATCTCCTAGACGAATGTGTAAACCTGTAATAGTGAAGCTAACATAATCTAAAGTCAACGACAATGTGACTTCAATGCTAACTCACACTATATAATATATATACCGAGTCTGTAAAGGATACTAACACTATGGCTATTGTGTTAGTAACTGATACCTTTTTGAAATCGATGAGTACCGGATACTAACACTATGGTTTCCGAGTCGGTACATGATACCAACCTGATGGATATAAATGTATGCTAAAGTTCACCCAAATTGAGAATTACAACAATTTCCGAACACCTGTTACTCCAGAGGTTATCATGTTTATCGAAACGCTAAGAAACTGCAATAAAGGAATGCTAGCCGTACTTTGAATGTGCCAGACTCATTGTTATATTTCTGCCATGTAAATTAACGCAATTAAGACACGGAAATTAAGAAAACGAACTATGGAAAGGACGATAAATTTAATAGAAGTTTGTAATTAAGATAAAAACCAAATAAAAAGTGTTATAATTAATAAGGGCCATGGGTTAATGCAACAAGAAATAAAGGATGATATTTAAGAGTATGGAGCCTCAAATAATTCATTAAATGTTAGTAAACATACAATACTACGCATAAGCTAATCTTAATTCAATATTATAAATCATTTGTTAGAGCAATTTAAGTTTCTTTTTCGTGTAATCTCGGTTTCCTACCATTAGTTAGTGCTGTGTTTCAAATCAAATTAGCGGTTTTCCACAACTCTTTCATTCCTTATTTCATCTCCTGGCTTCATTTAAATATTTCCCAAATTTAAATTTCCTAATTAATATCGTTGCGCTTTTAGGACCGCAAATCGTCATGGGTCTACAGTCATCCCAGTTAATTGTTCCCAGTCAAAACTAAACAACATGCAAGATCAGTTCTAGTAGAAATGTCCATACTGGCATGCAGATCCGTGTACCGATCTTCTCAAATTGATTAGGTCAATATGCATAAGATTACAGTTATTGCACCGGGTTTCATATTCCTTTGGTAGGAAGCAAATAATTCACACAATGGAATAGAAAACTAGCCGTATCAAAAATTGATAATATTAGATTAAATTTAGCTTATATTTAGCGTCGTCTGTTTACTACATTTATTTACACTAACATCAAATATAATTTCATCCTTTATTTCTTGGTATTTTATTATAACTATCAATTTAGGACGAGTACTTGACGGTATAAAGATATAAAAAAGAACTACTTTTTATTAGAGACCCATAGCCAGGAACAGTGGAAAATGAACTTAGGGACAACATACTACGCATCAATCATTCAAACCCCATTATATTTGGTCAAGAAATGTGGAATAACCACATTTTAAAAGTCATTCATATCAAGTTTGCAGCATGTAGGTTAGCAATAATACCCGTCCAACTGACTTATGCCTCTTGACCAGATATCTAGCGCGTATTGTTCGCAGTTCCGGCTCCTACTGATGAGTCCTCTATAAATACCAAAATCATGTTATCTTTCAGAATTGTTCTCCAAATAAAATTTTTTTCAAAACTTCTTTACATCCATTGTTTAATCGGTGAATTTGTTACATATCGAGTTTTTGTATAATCAAAAGTCATTGACCAAGTGTAAGTATTATTATCATTTTCATCTGATGAAATAAAACGACATTTTTCGAATTATCGTTTTCCATTGCAATTGATAACAGTTCCATTAATTTATTTTTTTGAATAAACTGTCATCGAGCTCAGTCCTTTATTTTCCTGTGTTTATTCCTTTTCTAACAATAAATGCTTCCTCTAGTTTCTATTTCTCAGTCTCTATACTTTTTCATGTTAAGATGAGAGCATTATTTTACCATTACTTGACATGACACACACGGGTAAAATTTATACAGATAATAATTTTACTTCAATTCAAATAGAAAACACCTATGCATTTATTCAGTAGGAATTTTATTCTTAGTAACGGGTTCGTTCACGCGCAAAACTAAAGGCTAATCACAGGCAGCACAAAAGAATTGTGTAACAGAATTGATGTATTCGCTTTGTAGCCATAACTGACTGCCCATTAGTTAAAGATAACACTCGCCCCAAGCATATCATATAGCTATTACCCGCACAATCAATGATTGTTTAACTGCATTACCTATATATATATATATATATATATATATATATATATATATATATATATATATATATATATATATATATATATAACGAAAGCTGCAAAAAGTAACGTTCGTGACTGAATAGGAATTATGCAGCCAAGGCAAGACAAAATATGCGGGACTACTATGGGTGGGAGCCGCATATCAAATTTTTATTTCCATATATATATGCATTGGGCTTTGATCCCCACTTGTCAGTTTGCCGTCGTACTCCGATGATGACTAAGGAAGATCCAAACGCGTCAGAACCTGTAACTGAAGGTAGTTATGCCATGGTTTTCGACAAAATGTTAGATACAATGGGATTGGTGTTTACTTCAAGCTCGCAAACTTGATTTAATTAATTGGTACAACCAACCGCGCAATTATTGAGTGTTTAATCTTATAGCAGCGAAAGATTCAAAAATTTAATGTTCGTCACTGCGTAGAATTTGTGCAGCCGGTATTTCCAGTCAAGTACAATGTATGCAAGACTGTTAGAGGTGAGAGCCGCATATCTAATCTTGATTTCCATATATAGGCAATGCGGTTTGATCCACACTAATCAGTTTGCCGTCGTAATTTGATGATGATCATGAAAGGTCGAGTGATTGACATTAAGTATGCTATGTTGTTCGACGACTCGTTAAATACAATTGGATTGGTGTTTACTTCATGCTCGCGACCTTGATTTAAAGAATTGTTATCTCCACCCGAGCAATCAATTATTGTTTCTTGTAGTCACGTAATCTGGCACAATTTCAATTTGAAATCTCAAAAATGAATCTGTCTTAAAACACTAGCAACTTGCCTTAATCTAGTGATTATTAATGCAACATTAAATAAAATAAACATATATATATATATATATATATATATATATATATATATATATGAATGCCTCCAGTATAAACTAAACTTTGCATAATGTATCAAAGGCAATTTATCAGGTAGACTAGTTTCGTCCTAATTGGACAATGGTCAATTACTTGCCAGAAGTTTCGGCGATCGTGGATCGGACTGAGGGCCTTTTTCTTCATAATCCTGCACTCATCCACTGCGCCATAATGCCGCACATTACTCGCAATTTTCAAATATAAAGAAACTGAGGTTTGTGGTTGGCCTTTCCGCCAGATGCATCCTATTTTGCATCTCTTTCGATCTAAAGTTCTAACTAGCCACTCCAGACAACAGACATTATGCCACCTTGGGAAGTATTATGTCATTTAACTTTTATGGCAGGCTTTGGCAACAGAAGCTGTCACACATCTAAGAGTTTCTTGTGGTGTGCTGCAGAGACGGCACAGTGGATGAGTGTAAGATTCCGAAGAAAATGCACCTCGGTTGGAGCTCTGGTCTCGGCAAATTCTGATAATTGACTGATGATTTTCAAACATGGACGAAACCGGCCTACTATAAGAATTGCCTTTGCTACCTTAAACAACGTCTAGCTCATACTGATAGGAAATACGTAATTAAAGAATGCTACCCTAAACTCCAATTCATTATAAATGTTCATAATACAGACACTGCATAGTGCAATAGCTCTATACATGTTTAGTTAAATGATGTCTTCAAGCAGAGTACAAACTCCAGGTCCTATAAGTTTCTTACCTCTTATTAGGTTAGCATGCCAAATAAAAAATTCATATATGTTACACCATTTTTAAAAAGTTTTTTAAAATTTTATTTTAACTATCCACCTTAGTAGAATACTTTTCCGTTTCTAACTTGATTTTGCTAACTCTAAATTATTTACTTTATTCACAGAATCTTGCCCCCTCCTCATCAGGATGCCACTCGTAATTACTTCATTTAGGATAGTACGTGTAAAAATAGGTCTGACGTGTGCGTTTCGGAAATGACAGTAATCATTTTAGTTTCATGTGAATTTCTGTTACACGTGCCGTTAATTACATGTAACAGATTATTTCTCAGTCTTAAGCAAACGCTCACACACACACACACACACACACACACACACATGTGGCATACGCTAATCTAGTGAAACGTCAGATGATGCTAAATCGCTGTAATTTCACTCGGATGAGTGTACACGTGCAATAGTTGATTACTCCTCAATCAAAAACAAACGAGAATACATACACACAGGCATGGCGTACGCTTATCTAGTGAGTTGTCAGTAATTGTGACTAAATCACTGTAATCTCATTTCGAAGCGTGTACACATGCAGACATATACACAAACCAATTTGACATACACTTTCCTAGCATTTTATGCTTAAGAGATCTAACAACAAGTATAAATGGGGCAGTTTAAACTAATATTTCCACTTGACATATTGATTGTCAACTTATTATGTTGAGCTTTCCATTGAAAAAGATAACCGTATCCGGTAATCGAAAATTCTGGAGAAAAAATCAGGAAGACAGCGGATGCAAACAAATCGGATCGCAACCCGATAATCAGGTAAATGTTACACCATTACCGCGAAAAATATATAAATAGACTTATGTGATCGTATATTGTCATTGTTACCTCGAAATGCTATAAATAGTACCGATCGAGGCCAAAGTACGGTGCTATTGTAGGAGAGGCAAGTGTTCGGAATGGTCGGCATTCTACCAAAATTATGGAGCCGGTAGTTTTTGGCCTCAATGCTTTAATTTCCAAATTCATAAAGTTATAAGTGTGTTTGTATGATTTGCTGCGTAAATATGAATAACAGAAAGAGAAGCTGATTGAAGAATAGCATTAGTCAATATTCGACAAAGTTATAGTGTAAATAAATTTGCTCAATATAATTAGCTGATTTCATGCTAGGTTTTCGTTGAAATGCCGGTTGCTACTAGGGAGAAGCCGGTGAACAATAAATTCATGCATTAACACATTTTGTTCAAACTAACCATAGCGTATCCCATATGATTAGCTCGCTTGCATGCAAGCCTTATCTCTGGCATAAATGCAGGTTCGAGCCCTGTCCACAGAAAATTCTGGGCGAAACCGTGGGCCAGGTGTTTGTATCTAGATCACAACCTTGATTAAAAGTAATTGTTATCGTTGCCCGCGTAACCAATGTTCATTTCATTTTATAAATATAAAGGCAAAACAATTAAACAATTTGTGACGAAAGCTGATATCAGTTATTATTCGTGACTGCATAGAAATTGTGCAGCCGACATTTCCAGTCAAGTAAAAATTATGCGAGACTACTAGAGGTGTGAGCCGCATACCTAATTTGGCTTTCCATATATATGCAATGCGGTTTGATCCTCGTTAGTCAGTTTACTGTCGTATTCTGATGATGATCATGAAAGGTCGAAACGCGTCAGTGCATGCGACTGGCAGTAGTTTTGTTATGTTTCCTGACAATTGGTTACACAAAATGGGATTATTGTTTACTTCAACCTCGCAAACTTGATTAAAAGAATAATTATATAAATGTTCGTTTCAATACCAATTCTCCATGTTGCATGGTCTCTGTTCTATAGTGACAGATTGGGGATGGTTAGATGTAACTTCAGGTCTAAAGTGATGCCAAATAGGTTCCACCTAAAGGAAAGGCTAACTACGTAACATTAATTAGTACATGATTGAAAATTTTTTTAGTGTGAGGCAGAGTCTTTCAGTACAGATTCCGAAGCAGACGTGCCCAGCTTCGAGTTCTGTCCACGGCAAATCCTAGATAGTACGTGATGAGTTCCCCAAATGGACGAAACCAGTCTACTAGATGAATTGCCTTTTCTACACGATATGATGCTTGGTTTATGCTGAAAAATGTATGTACATAATGTTTAAGGTTTTTCTATCACGATCGCAATATTTATTAAAAAGTAAAATGTAAATAAATAGATTGACTAAACCTACGATTGGTAGATAAAGATCACTGAAGCGATCAAGTTGAAAAAAATGTTTGAAACATTAATTTAAGAATTTCGTGTCTGTTTATTGATTTTGAGAAATCCGACCATTCCAATTAATATTTAATATTTTGTGAAATGCATTCAATGCATTTTAGAAGCAACTTATTTAACAAATCATGTAAGATTTTCGCCACTTCTTAACAATAACAAGATAACTCGTTATGTAAAAAGCAAGTTAAATTCCTTTTTTTCCATAAGGTCACGAAGTCTACAAAACCACTTCATATGTTGTCTCAATTTCGTCAATTGCGCAGAAAAACAGAAGAGTAATTGTTTGCTGAAGGTAACACAATAGGATTTTTGTCGCTTCTTTAAACAGCAGTCGCTATAATGTATGTCAGTTATACTATAATTAGAAACATGCTAATAATGCAATAGTAAATTACTAAAATAGTAAAATGAGTTAACCGAATTACAGGAAAATTCGTAAACAGCATACTGTAAACGCCCCGGCTTCAAGTAAATGCCGTACGACGTTACAAACTCGGTTAAGGTGCTCTGAATAGAGATTAGTTACTGATATGGGGGCCCTTAACAGGGCCTTGGCGGCGTTCTCGTAAGTTATATATATGTAAGTTGATGTTCTGTTCCTTGGGTGGACTCTGGTTGTGGTTCCTGCTGTTGTTATCACGATGTGGACAACTTGGTTGAAGTTCTGCATTAATTGGCTCGTCTTGCTGGTTGAAGAGCAACACGGTGAGTCACGAATGTTGCCAATTGTTGGTGAAACAAATCAATATCCAGCGTAGGTATTGACAGCCGACAGCACGCACATGTGTAACACGAGGCAGAACGCACATACGACACAACTGACTTGCATGGTAAATTACCGTGCTTAAATAGCATGCAATATGTCTACTTGCACACTATTGGTTAAACGTGGTTAAACGGCAATTTCGCTTTTTTCTCATTGGTGCAACGTAAATAAATTTGAATTTAATTTACGCAATATGTCGGCCATTGATTTGTGTCGTTACAACACTTTCCTCTCTGAAAAAAAAGGAAAAAAATTCCTCTCTGCGAGGCTAGATAAGAAATGCATGACAGAGTTCGAACCAAGTTAAGCAAAAATATGATGAACCATAAGTGCTGGGCTTAAATATGCTTGTTGGTTGCTTCAACAATGATATGATGCCAGGTAACCACTAGGAATTGCTACACAAATTGTTAGCTCTAGTGGACGGTCATAGCACGTGAGGCAAAATAGAGCAGTGTAAGTTTTTGGAGCCGCAGCGTGAAGATTTCGAGGTAAATCGCCTCTGAATTTGCCAGGTTTAAGTTAAAACCTAAGCAGGTTGGATCGTTGTCAATGTGTTTGTATACGACCAAAGGAGCTAGAGTGCTCGACGTTGTGGTCATGACATTTGTAGAGTGGTCTTTGTGCAATTGATAAAGTTGAGATATGCATTGAAAGTGGCCTGTAACATGATATGAAGCTGATCACTACTTAGTGTTGCTACACGAAAGCGTTAGCTCTAAGTAGCTGGTCATACCAAAATAGGCAGTGTAATGTCATGTGTGAGAAATACATTATAATGTAAAAATATATACATTAAAATCAAAGGTAACTGCATAAAACTATGTACACGAACATTGCCTCAGAGATGGCATAATACCAAAGAACTGTTCAAAAATGCTACACAATTGTTAGCTAAGAACAGCTGGTTATGCCACGTGAGACAAATACGAAAAATAACGAAAGGTTAAAAAAATTTTGATAGTTAATGTTAATGTTTAAAAAAATCAATTACGCGTTATACAAATCAGGATATTGAGATTGTGAGCAGACGGAGCCTGAGACGTGTGTAGAAGGTTGAACGCTCTCAGGATCAGGCGGTTCGATAAACGGTTTCAACCTGTCTATGCTTACTGATGTCGGTGTAGCGCCTTACATAATGATGAAGTATTTTGGTTGTTTGAGCAAAATCGGGTAAGGACCGCGATACTTTGGTTGTAGTGGTGCAACAGCATTATTGTTGCGAACGAGTACTCTCTTGCAGCTGTGGAGCTGTGGGTGAACGAAGACTGGACGAGGCGTGTGTCTCGGCTGCTGTTCGGACATGTTACCGAAATGAAGTCGAAGGCGGGTAGCTTCGTCTTGTGGGTCATCTTGTGCCGGTAGTAGACGTGGGAGCTGACTAGGCAGGCGTAGATCCATGCCATACAAGAGTTGTGACGCAGACGTTTTAATGGATTCACGAGTACGGGAACGCATGGCAAGCAGAACTAAAGGTAGTGCATCGACCCAGTTGCCATTAATGGACGAGGATGCTAAAGCAGCTTTGAGTTCCCTATGCATTCTCTCTACCATGCCATTAGCTTGGGGATGGTAGGCAGTCGTCTGGCGTAAGATGCATCCCATGTACCGCAAGGTGGTTTTGAAACGATCAGATGAGAAGCAAGTGCCTCTGTCCGTGATGACCTCATTGGGAACACCATAATTGGATATCCATGCAGAGATAAAATCGTTAGTTACTTCGTCTGCAGAAATGGGGCCAAGAGGTAATGCCGCAGGCCACCGTGTAAATCTATCGATCATAGTTAGAAGGTAGCTGAAACCTTGAACCTTTGTCAGATGAACTATGTCGATGTGGACGATGGCTAGGCGAGAAGTAGATCGAAAATGTTGCAACTTAGAACGAGTGTGTCGTGTGATCTTGTTCTTCTGACAAATTGCACACTCTGAGACCCATCGTTTAACATTCTGCCTAAGTCTGTGACCCCAGAAACGATCTGTAAGAAGTCGGACAGTCGCTTGGCTTCCTGGGTGAGAAATTGAGTGAATTGAATCGAAAACTTTTCTCTGAAGGCTGGTCGGCAGAACTAGCTTGTTGGGCTGCGTACCCGTGAAGTAAACAATTGGTAAGCCTTCCCACAGACGGCATATGAACTTGGTTGGGTGACGGGCTATTGATCTTTGAATGTGAATGTCACCGCGTTGTTCAGTTCGCAGGAGAGTTGGCGTTAGTGCAGGTTCACTGAGTGCCACGGAGTTGACAGTGAATGGTGACGGCGAAGGTGGTTGTAGAGAGACGTCTGGCCTGGACAGGGCATCTGCAATGAAGTTCTGTTTGCCCTTGACGTGAAAGACGTCAAATTGCCATTCGCTTAGACGAGAAAGCTGTCTTTCCACTCTGGCAGGGTATTTGGCGATAGATGAAGTTGCGTTTCGAAGTGCGCTAACTAGTGGTGCATGATCTGTGAAAACAACAAATCTGCTACTGCCAATGATGCTGATAAAATGGCGCACTGCGTCGTGGATGGCGAGAAGTTCTCGGCCGAAAGTGTCGTACCTCGTTTCTACTGGTTGGAGAGTACGCGAGTAGAAACTGATAGGCTTCCGAACTCCGTCGATCTCTTGTTCCAAAGTGGCTCCAATAGCGAATTCAGAAGCATCTGTCGTGAGTAGAAATGGCTTTTCGAAATCTGGATGCGTTAGCATTGTGGCATTTGCTAACGAGTTGATGGCAAGTCGAAGTAATTCCTCGTCTTCGGATGACCAAGCATTGATGGAATTCTTGCTAAGTCCTTTTCGGTTCCGCAGGTGCCTGCACAAAGGATAAAGTTGTTTTGATAGGCCCGGAAGGAACTTGCGATAATAGTTTAGTACTCCCAGGATTTTCTGCAACTCGCTCACAGTCCTTGGTGACTTGATATTCTTGATTGAATTCGTCTTTGACGGCAACGGTTGAATACCTTGGGCCGTGATACGATGCCCTAAGAAGTCGACGGATGAAGTTGCAATCTGCGTCTTGTCACAGTTCATCTTGAGTCCGTGGTTGGATAAGCGTGAGAGGACATTTCGTAGATGTTTCGCATGAGATTCTAGATCTGGACTGAATACCATAATGTCATCGAGATATGACATACAATAAGCAGAGTCGTCGCGAAGTATGTTGTCTATGAATCTTTGAAATGTCTGAGTAGCACACTTAAGTCCAAAAGGCATGTAAAGATATTCAAAAAGGCCAAATGGAGTGATGACTGCAGTTTTCTCGATATCCTCTGGTGCTACCGGTATGTGATGGTACGCTTGTCTGAGGTCAATCACTGAGAAGAAATTGCTGCCGTTGAGTTTTTCAAGTAAAGTGTTGATATTTGGAATAGGATATGCATCAGATTTTGTCACTGAATTTAGCTTACGGTAGTCTCCACAGGCTCTGTACGATCCGTTTGATTTAGAGACTAAGTGCAGTGGTGACGCCCATGAACTTTTCGATGGTCTGATGATTCCCTCTTCCAAAAGCCTTGAGAATTCTTCTTGGGCAGCTTTCAGCTTAGCAGGAGCCAGTGGTCGCTTCTTGAGTGCAATAGGTTGTCCTTCTGTGACAATATGATGCATCGTGTTGGAGACTCGTAGCTCTGACTTGTTAAGATCGAAAAGCGATTTGTATTTTCGAAGAGCTGCTGATATCTCTGCTGAATGATGCACTGGGGTTGGCTGAATGACCTGTAACTCCAAACGCTCGGAGGCAAGTGTCCAAAAATGTTGTTCGAGTCTGGTGGAGGGGTCGATGATTTTTTGATTGGCAAGATCAACAATGAGCCGAAATTTTAGAAGGAAATCAAGGCCTATTATATTATGTGAGACCTTGGCAATGATGAAGTTGTGGGAAAATTCACGTCGTAGACCTATGTTGAGTGTGCGGTATTGGCAGCCATAAGTTGGTATGGGCTCGCCTGTAGCTGTTGCGAGAAGAACGCCTAGCGACATCTCGGCCATTGAATCACCTTTGAGAACTGAGACTGCCGCACCTGTGTCTACGATGAACTCTTCGCCAGTTTTGAAATCAAGAAGGTGCAGAAGTTCGTTGGGCTGTTTGGCCGGGTCATGCAAACAAGTAGGCTGGTGATTGCGACCGGCATTGTCTGTTTGGTTCTCTATGTGAAAAATTCGGCGTGGACGAAAAGAGTCGACAGGGATGTCGGATTGTAGTTGGCTTCTTCCCTGTAGCGCCGTTGATGCCGTTGATGTGCAGAAAGTACGGTCTTCTACTTCCTGCGCCAGACGTTTCCCGATACTGATGCACCCTTGTGCCTGCGGTCTGTTGTCCTCTCCGTCAGCTGTGGAAATTGACACTCATTCGGAAATTCTTCGGAACGACAAAGACAAACTTGGCAAGCATAAAAAACTTCTGGTGGTTATAACACCAGTTCTTTGGAGCATATTTATTAAAGGATTGCGGAGATCTCGATCGCCACCTACCATTATAATTTGACTTGGAAACGAATTTTGGTCGAGCATTCACTTGATTTAGCTCGGATTTGGTAATGGCCAATCCTTCTAGAACTTTGGCCATGTTCGCCACTGTTCTCTCTAAAGAGGAGATTCTATCATCTTGCGGGGGTGAAGAAAAGGATGATGGATTCACTTTGGGTTCCAAAACCCTATATTCTAACTCACATCTCTCAGATAAGTCATCTATAGAGAGAGTGTTGGGGAGCTGTCTGGCAAAGAGTTTTAATGTTTGGGGAAGATTGTTAATAAAAACAACCTTAGCCTCATGGTCAGAAATGTTGGTTTTATACCAACGTTTCCGTAATTCCCTCAGTATTTCGATGGGGCCAAGATTTGGCATATCTAACTGCGCATATTTGTTTATTATCTGCTCAGTTTCCGTGGGTCCAAGCAAGGATTCTACCTCGTTTTGTAGGCCCAAAATGGGATTAGGTAGCTTCCTAATGGCCTCAAGCTTAGGATAAATCCGTCGCTGCAATTCAGAAGGTAGTTTAGCAAAAACCTTCGACAGTTTTTGATGACTGTCATAATCAGGAAACGGGGAGAAAGCGGAGTCTACGCGCATAAAGAATAGCTCACTATCTCCATCCCAAACAGGAACATCAATATCTAAAATTGGACCTGACATTTTAACAATCTTACGGGATCTTAAAAGCATAAATTTATAAGCAATATGAAAATGTATAAATATACTTTAACGAAACGCTTACCCACAAACAGCTTCCACAGTTGAATGAGCGCAGAACAAAAGCACGTTTTGTACGTAGGAAAGATGAACAGAGGCCCCGTCGGCCTTTGATGCCAATGTATTATATTTTTCCACAGTTGAATGAGCGCAGAACAGTACGTACGGTGCCGTTTTGTACGTAGGAAAGATGAACAGAGGCTCCGTTTATTATTATTATACCCCCCAAAAAAAATTCACAAATCCACGAATATATACCCAACAGATTTCCCAGAAAACCACGATCAGGGTAAAGAAAACACAAATGTCAATCTATTTATCCCAAATAGATGAAAAAGGAAGTCAATTTTATTTATACCAAAAAAATCAGAACAATAATCAGTATCCTGGCGCGGTCGCCAATTTTGTAAACGCCCCGGCTTCAAGTAAATGCCGTACGACGTTACAAACTCGGTTAAGGTGCTCTGAATAGAGATTAGTTACTGATATGGGGGCCCTTAACAGGGCCTTGGCGGCGTTCTCGTAAGTTATATATATGTAAGTTGATGTTCTGTTCCTTGGGTGGACTCTGGTTGTGGTTCCTGCTGTTGTTATCACGATGTGGACAACTTGGTTGAAGTTCTGCATTAATTGGCTCGTCTTGCTGGTTGAAGAGCAACACGGTGAGTCACGAATGTTGCCAATTGTTGGTGAAACAAATCAATATCCAGCGTAGGTATTGACAGCCGACAGCACGCACATGTGTAACACGAGACAGAACGCACATACGACACAACTTACTTGCATGGTAAATTACCGTGCTTAAATAGCATGCAATATGTCTACTTGCAAACTATTGGTTAAACGTGGTTAAACGGCAATTTCGCTTTTTTCTCATTGGTGCAACGTAAATAAATTTGAATTTAATTTACGCAATATGTCGGCCATTGATTTGTGTCGTTACAATACTAACGTTTGCTGAAACAGTGTACTTGCAGTCAATTACAAAAATTTTGGTAATGTGAATTGAATCTCCACGGCTTCAATTAGGGAGTCGGAAGTAACCGAAATCAATGCTCGTTTAATCATAAACGTTCAATTGAATAACACTTCCCCAGGTAGCCTGGTTTCTGTCCTATAATGACAGATTTTGTGTGGTTAGTTGGAACATTAAATGTAAAGGCTAACCTATAACACGAGTTAGTACGTCACTATGAATTGTGTACAACGTGAGGTAGGGTAGCTCAGTGTTTCGAATCACAGAGAGAAGCAGACGCGCCTAGGTTCAAACTCCGTCCGCGGCAAATTCTATACAGTACGTGAAGAGTTTCCTATAAAGTCGAATCTGGTCTACTGAGTTAAATGCCTTTACTACACTATACAATGCTTAGTTTATACTGAAAAATGTTTGTACATAATGTGCCAGGTGTTCATATCAAACTCGCAAACCAGCTTTAAATAAATGTTATCCCCGACCGCGCAATCAATGCCCAATTAATTATATAAAGTATATTATTATCATTACTATCATTACCACCACCACCATCATCACCATTATCATCCTAATCATCATCATCATCATCATCATCATCATCATCACGGTTCATCGGCATTCAAAAACGATTGTGACACTAACGAAAATCTATGAATCATTGTTATATTAGCATATTCTTTCCTAAAGAGCATAAAGTTGCTAATTACATGTGGGCATATAGAATTGCACCTTAAATGAACAATTGGTGCCTGAACAAGTTTTGTTGTGTTGTACTCACAACGTGCAACCACACCCCGTTTAGGTTCATTCTGAAAATTTGCTGTTGCTAAGAGAAACGATATAAAATGCAGTCTATACAAGGCACGCATTCACGTGAAACAAGTGTCTTAATTATGGGGGAAAAAATACATTATTATCTACCACTTAATAGTGCGCAATATATAACTATTTAATAAAACGCTAATGAAAGTATTTAAGTAGATGGCACAGACCTGCTTTAACGAACTGTTTACACCACACGGGAAATCAATGATTATATATTGTGTTTCTTCTGTGAGTATTGTGTTAATGTCCTGAGGATGAAACGAGAAAGGGTGATCTGAAACGTTGTGAAAAAAATCGAAAAAACTTGATACTGCACCATTTTCGATGGACTGCACACGTGGGGAAAGCCTAAGTGTGACGGGACCAGTAAGAACCCATCAATCACGGAAACAGACACGCTGTCAACCTGGAAGTGTAAAGGCATCAAGACTTTACCGGCCTATTTGTGCTATTAATTTTACCGCAATAGTCATAGCATGACGGCCCTGTGCAAAGGAAATAGTCATTTAATGTTCATCTATATTTTTAGCGCTGATCAATATGCAGTAGCCATTATTTGAAAACCACTGCAGCGCTTTGCATATTCAAAGCTACCATATTACAATACTTAGCACCGCATATCCCAGGAACACTCCTTAAATTTAATTCCTAAAAACACTCCTTAAAAGTTAGATTCACAAAATCTCAGAAAGTAAAATCAATTCTCAGGTTCACCAGGTAAATTTACATGTATGAGTTTTCCCAATAAATATCCATTAAAAAGGAAAACTAACGAAATTAATGAAACCAATGACGTAATTTTGAATTTCGAAACGCGTTAAACCACCCGCGCAATTAATAATGTCACAAAATGAGATTAACGAAATATTCCGCATTAACCAGCCAATCCCGATTTTATTTAACTTATCATTGGCTAATATGCTACAGCTATTACTTGTGAACCAATCAAAGCTGTGCATAACCAAAGCTACAAAATCGGATAAGTCATCACCGCAGATCCCGAGAACACCCAAAATTATATTAATAAGTGTTATAAAGAAGGTTTCACAATAACTCAGAAAGCCAAAAGCATTTTCAGGACCATCGCCTAAGGAAAAATAATATCTCTCATTTGAGGTTCAGCAATAAAAAGCTTTTTGGTAGAACGGCTAACGAAATTAGTATATTATTCTCGCAAACTTGGTCTTTAAAGACGAAAGAAATACTCGGAATTAACCAGCAGGTCAACATTTAAATAGGATGGATAATATGATGTAGCAATGACATAACAGAAATAAAATTGCAGGAAATAAAGAAAAATACATCCCAAAACTCAGCAGCGCAGATCCACAGAACACCGGTCAAGCTATATCATTAGATGAACATAGGTTGCGCGGGCGGTGATGAAAATTACTAGAATCAATTTTGCGATCTTAATATAAGCACCAATCACTTTATGTAATTACATTTGTCAGTATAAACTAATTATTGTGTTGTGTTGAGAAGGCAATACATTCAGTAGTTCGATTTGTTCTTTATTTGGAACTTAGCACGTACTGTCCATAATTTGCCTCGGACAGGGCTCGAAACTGGGCAAGTCTGCTTCGGAATCTGGTTTTCTAAAGACAGAGCTACTCTGCCGCAAACTACACACAATTTTCAGTCAAATACTAACTAATGTTTCACGGTTAACATTTCCTTTATGATGAACTTATATGGCATCCATTTATAGCCAAAGCTCCAATTAAAAATTCCCAATCGGTCATTACGGAGCAGAAACCACAATAAATGGGGTAGTTGTATTGAAATGAACATTTCTATAACTAAACGAGCATTGGTTTCGCGGGCGGTGTCTCAGTGGTTAGAGCAACAGTATCAAAAGTTATATCATGTAGGAGGTTGAAAAACTTAGATATATAATACATAAGAAACCCAAAAACATTTTTCATGGCCATCAATTAAGGTACATTGCTATCTCCCATTTGAGAGTGCGCAATATGCAATCGTTTAACATAAAGTGAACGTAATTATTTATATCAATGTCGCAAACTTGATTTTACGAACTGTTTACACCAGCCACACAATCAGCGATATTCTAATATGAGCCAAAACAAATGTTCCGAAATAGCCGGCCAATATAAATTTTCCCAGTGTTTGGATAGTTTAATATGCTTTAGCCGTTACATGAGAACCACACCAGCGCTGTGCATATCTAAAGCCACTTCATCGTATAACTAAGCACGGCAGAACCCGAGAACACACTTTAAATTATATCATTTAGGAATTTGACGAAGTTTGAATCACGATACTTCAGAAAGCTAAACGCATTCTCCGGGCTATCATCGGAAGCGGAATAATAATAAACACCCAGATCAGTTTTAAATCTAATGAGTAATAACTTAACTCATTTTTGAAACATTTTTCCTAAATGGCGAAACAGCAACATCTGAATAAATAGTCTATTTTTCATCAACATGTGATTACTGAAAGTAAACTGAACGAACCTAGAGGTCGATAGCAATCGAGCGAACAGGAGAACGAAATATCAAAACTGATGACGGTTTTTTGCCTAATTAGCCTTTGATCTGTCGAAGGTGGAATGTGTCATTCAACAAAACTTTGCATCTTAAACAGACACCGATGGCCTATTTCTTAATTAGTTGCACAACCTAGTTAAACAAGCGTCAGTCCAGGCGATAGCCACATTTACGCAGTCACGAAAACACGAAATAAGTAATAAGATGTGGCGAAATATGTATCTATGCTCATTTGCCTCCAATACACTCCTCTCGCTACTTTTCAATATAGACTTAGCAGTGAAGAAGAATTTGAATATAAAAGGTATTAATTCTCCCTAAATGTGTAAAATGATGCAGAGCATGATGAAAACTTTTGATAAGCAATAGGTAATGAAAGAAAATAAATAGAAAGGACGGAAAAATTTGATCCACACACCAATTAACTTAAATAAGAGCAGTCTATGACTTTAGTTGCGATCATTTTTCAATTTACAATACAAGACGCCGTCTATTAAATCAAGCCGCACAAACTTCAAATATAAATCAACACTTGATTCATGCCCCACCAATTATAAATGTAAATATAAAAACGCCATTTCAACAGTGTACAAATCTTATGCTTTTCATGTAGCGTAATCAAGCCACATATTTCAAACAGTTACTACAAACTGAAAATATTTTACAAAGAACTTCTAGTTTCCAATGATGGCAAAATTTTTCAGAGTTTATTTTGAACTTCGAGCACTTCAAAAGCCAAAATGTGAGCCATAAAAGGTAATATTGATAATGAAAATTGCTAGTTTATGGCGTGGCTGAAAATTGAATACAACGGAGCAAACTGTCTATCATTTTTCAATCTCCCTGTATCAGAATTTCGTTATCCACCGACCAATCGTCGCATATACAAAGTCAGCACCTTCCAGATGAGATTTGTGGATGAATAAGTTCGGTGAACAAACTTGTATTCGTTTGGTGCAGCGAATTTACGCGACTTCAACCCGTATGATATTCTTAGCTTTCTCTGCTAGATCAAAGAGCCGGATTTTAAGTTAACCAAAACTGGCTATTATATGCAAGTATGTATTAGGTGTTCTAACTTAGTAACAAATTAGTTCAGTTGTGACCAGAAGGATAAACCAAAGGGAGCATGAACGGAAAGTATAATCTCATGCACATTCGTTTCGTGCTAACTAGCGACTCATCAGTAGGAGCCGGTATTACGCCCTTTATCAACTATATATCTGGTCGAAGAATGTTGACTAATAGGACGGTACAATCTCCTAGACGAATGTGTAAACCTGCAATAGTGAAGTTAACATCATATAAAGTCTACGACAATGCGACTTCAACGCTAACTCACACTATATAATATATATATATATACCGAGTCTGTAAAGGATACTAACACTATAGCTATTGTGTTAGTAACTGATACCAGCATAATTGTACCGAAAAAGAACATGGTACTAACACTATGGTTTCCGAGTCGGTACATGAAACCAACCTGATGGATATCAATTTATGCTAAAGTTCACCCAAATTCAGAATTACAACAATTTCTGAACACCTGTTACTCTGGCCTTGATCGATATCTGTTATCACATTTCGCGGTAAGCATGACATCATTCAATTCAATATATTACAGTCAAATACTGTTTGTTGCGAAGAGCTAATATATATATGCAAGTATGTATCAGGTGTTGCGAACTTAGTAACAAATTAGTTCAGTTTTGACCAGAAGGATAAACTTTAAAGGGTGAACTTTAGCATAAATTGATATCCATCAGGTTGGTATCATGTACTGACTCGGAAACCATAGTGTTAGTACCGGTACCTTTTCGGTACAAAATGTTGGTATCGGTTACCAACACAATAGCCATAGTGTTAGTATCCTTTACAGACTCGGTATATATATTATATAGTGTGAGTTAGCGTTGAAGTCGCATTGTCGTTGACTTTGGATGATGTTACCTTCACTATTGCAGGTTTACACATTCGTCTAGGAGATTGTACCGTCCTATTATTCCACATTCTTCGACCAAATATATAGTGGTTAAAGGGCGTAATACCGGCTCCTACTGATGAGTCGCCAGTAAGCACGAAACGAATGTGCATGAGATTATACTTTCCGTTCATGCTGCCTTTGGTTTATCCTTCTGGTCACAACTGATCTAATTTGTTACTAGGTTCGCAAAACCTAATACATACTTGCATATATATTAGCTCTTCGCAACAAACAGTATTTTACTGGCTATTATATTTTTCTCTTATTGATTAAAGTTGAATAGGAAAAACTGCCAGTTTTGAATTGATGAGTCCTTGTACTGCATGAGTTCAAAACAAGTTCAACTGACTGGGTAACTATAAATGTCACGAAACTTCCAAAAAAGATATCTGCAAAAACATTACCTGTAGCAATATCAACGTCGCTCAGATTTTACCGCTAAAGCCAGTATGGAAATACTGTTAGATATTTCGGAAAAGTCGCTGTTTTATCCGGCTATCGGTAGTGGCTACATGTGTGTATTAATAAAGCAGTACCAGGACATTTGCTAAAAAGCAAACAAGCAACGTTTAAGAAGAGCACAGATTAACTTCAAAGACAGCCTGCTTCGTCTCCAAAATAAATCAAACCCCAACCAGTTAAATCATTTTACCAGAGCTGTGCTTTGACTAGCACAGGTTGAACTCCTTTTGTTTCTTGAAGATATTTCGGTGGCCTTTGGCGACCGCCATCTTCAGTTCATCCATCAACAAATGTTTTCAAATATCAACTAATAAGGCAAGCAATGCTTTAAATCAAGTTTGCGAGCTTGAAATAAACACCAATCCCATTGTATTTAACCAGTCGTCGAACAACATAACAAAACTACCGCCAGCTGCTGACGGTAGTTTTGTTACCACCACCCGCGTAATCAATTATTGTTAAATAAGGCAAGCAAGTTTGATCTGAAAATCCCACATTAGCTCCACCTGAAATAAAGGCTAAACCAAGAAAAATTATTTAGTATATAATTTAAATGTTTGTAGCGTGTGGCACAATTGATCAGTGGTTGGAGTCACATACTCCGAAGCAGACGTGCCCGGGTTTGAGCACTATACACGGAAAATTCTGGACAGCAAATGAAGAGTTGCCAATAAAGTGGAAACCGGTCTACTGGATGAATCGCCTATTACACACTTTTGCGAACCTAGTAACAAATTAGTTCATTTGTGACCAGAAGGATAAACCAAAGGCAGCATGAACGGAAAGTATAATCTCATGCACATTAATTTCGTGCTTACTGGCGACTCATCAGTAGGAGCCGGTATTACGCCCTTTAACCACTATATATTCGGTAGAAGAGATGTGGAATAATAGGACGGTACAATCTCCTAGACGAATGTGTAAACCTGTAATAGTGAAGCTAACATAATCTAAAGTCAGCGACAATGCGACTTCAATGCTAACTCACACTATATAATATATATACCGAGTCTGTAAAGGATACTAACACTATGGCTATTGTGTTAGTAACTGATACCTTTTATGAAATCGATGAGTACCGGATACTTACACTTTGGTTTCCGAGTCGGTACATGATACCAAACTGATGGATATAAATTTATGCTAAAGTTCCCCCAAAATGAGAATTACAACAATTTCCGAACACCTGTTACTCCAGTTAAACCATACACTCTGGCCTTCATCGATATCAGTTATCACATTTCGCAGTAAGCATGACATCATTCAATTCAATATATTACAGTTAAATACTGTTTTGTTGCGAAGAACTAATATATATGCAAGTATGTATTAGGTTTTGCGAACCTAATAACAAATTAGTTCAGTTGTGACCAGAAGGATAAACCAAAGGCAGCATGAACGGAAAATATAATCTCATGCATGGTTTATCCTTCTGGTCACAACTGAACTAATTTGTTACTAGGTTTGCAAAACCTAATACATACTTGCATATATATTAGCTCTTCGCAACAAACAGTATTTAACTGTAACATATTGAATTGAATGATGTCATGCTTACCGCGAAATGTGATAACTGATATCGATGAAGGCCAGAGTGTATGGTTTAACTGGACTAACAGGTGTTCGGAAATTGTTGTAATTCTGAATTTGGGAGAACTTTAGCATAAATTTATATCCATCAGGTTGGTATCATGTACCGACTCGGAAACCAAAGTGCAGTATCCGGTACTCATCGATTTAAAAAGGTATCAGTTACTAACACAATAGCCATAGTGTTAGTATCCTTTACAGACTCGGTATATATATATATTATATAGTGTGAGTTAGCATTGAAGTCGTATTGTCGTTGACTTCAGATTATATTAGCTTCACTATTACAGGTTTACACATTCGTCTAGGAGATTGTACCGTCCTATTATTCCACATTCTTCTACCGAATATATAGTGGTTAAAGGGCGTAATACCGGCTCCTACTGATGAGTCGCCAGTAAGCACGATACGAATGTGCATGAGATTATTCTTTCCGTTCATACTGCCTTTGGTTTATCCTTCTGGTCACAACTGAACTAATTTGTTACTAGGTTCGCAAAACCTAATACATACTTGCTTACCGAGTTGTTTGAATCCACTGTCTTCATGAATTCCCCAGTATTTCGATATCCTGGTACGGATATCTATTTCAATGGTAAGCACATCACCCCCTAAGTTTACAGTCAATATGTCAAGTTGAAATATTAGTTTAAGCTACCCCATTTATTTTTGTTGTTATATCTCTTAAGCATAACTTGTTTTTTAATAAAATGCGCCGAAAGTGTACGTCAAATTGGTGTGTGTAAATGTCTGGATGTGTACACTCTTCGAAATAAGATTACAGTGATTTTATGAAAATTACTGACAACTCACTAGATATAAACACCTGACCCATTAATTACTTACATATGTCAGTATAAACTAAGAATTGTATAGTGTAGAAAGGCAATTCATCCAGTAGACCGCTTTCGTCCTTATTGGGAACTCATCAAGTACTGGCCAGAATTTGCCGCGGACAGGATACGAACCTGGGCACGTCTGCTTCGGAATCTGGTGCTCTAACCACTGAGCTATCCTGCCGCACACTACACTACACACAATTTTCAGTTATATACTAACTAATGTAACTTGGTTAGTCAATTTTTCCTTTAGGTGGAGCTCATATGGCATCCATTTAGACCCAAAGTTCCAACTAACCATGCCCAATCTATCATTACTGAACAGACACCACATTACATGGGGAAATGGTATTGAAATGAACATTTATATAATTAAACGAGCATTGGTTGCGCGGGTGGTGATAACAATTATTATAATCAAGGTTGCGGTCTTGATATAAACACCTGACCCATTAATTGGAACTTTGGGTCTAAATGGATGCCATATGAGCTCCACCTAAAGGAAAATTTGACTAAACAAGTTACATTAGTTAGTATATAACTGAAAATTGTGTGTAGTGTATTGTGCGGCAGGATAGCTCAGTGGTTAGAGCACCAGATTCCGAAGCAGACGTGCCCAGGTTCGTATCCTGTCCGCGGCGAATTCTGGCCAGTACTTGATGAGTTCCCAATAAGGACGAAACCGGTCTACTGGATGAATTGCCTTTTCTACACTATACAATTCTTGGTTTATACTGACATATGTAAGTAATTAATGGGTCAGGTGTTTATATCAAGGCCGCAACCTTGATTATAATAATTGTTATCACCACCCACGCAACCAATGTTCGTTTAATTATATAAATGTTCATTTCAATACCATTTCCCCATGTAATGTGGTGTCTGTTCCGTAATGACAGATTGGGCATGGTTAGTTGGAACTTTGGGTCTAAATGGATGCCATATGAGCTCCACCTAAAGGAAAAATTGACTAACCAAGTTACATTATTTAGTATATATCTGAAAATTGTGTGTTGTGTAGT
Organism: Eudiplozoon nipponicum; assembly: GCA_029291075.1. Lineage (NCBI taxonomy): Eukaryota > Metazoa > Platyhelminthes > Monogenea > Mazocraeidea > Diplozoidae > Eudiplozoon > Eudiplozoon nipponicum. The sequence goes on from JAQBSW010000586.1 coordinate 71,163, forward strand.
GTGCGGCAGGATAGCTCAGTGGTTAGAGCACCAGATTCCGAAGCAGACGTGCCCAGATTCGTATCCTGTCCGCGGCAAATTCTGGCCAGTACTTGATGAGTTCCCAATAAGGACGAAACCGGTCTACTGGATGAATTGCCTTTTCTACTCTATACAATTCTTAGTTTATACTGACATATGTAAGTAATTAATGGGTCAGGTGTTTATATCAAGACCGCAACCTTGATTATAATAATTGTTATCACCACCCTCGCAACCAATGTTCGTTTAATTATATAAATGTTCATTTCAATACCATTTCCCCATGTAATATGGTGACTGTTCAGTAATGACAGATTGGGCATGGTTAGTTGGAACTTTGGGTCTAAATGGATGCCATATGAGCTCCACCTAAAGGAAAATTGACTAACCAAGTTACATTAGTTAGTATATAACTGAAAATTGTGTGTAGTGTAGTGTGCGGCAGGATAGCTCAGTGGTTAGAGCACCAGATTCCGAAGCAGACGTGCCCAGGTTCGTATCCTGTCCGCGGCAAATTCTGGCCAGTACTTGATGAGTTCCCAATAAGGACAAACCGGTCTACTGGATGAATTGCCTTTTCTACACTATACAATTCTTAGTTTATACTGACATATGTAAGTAATTAATGGGTCAGGTGTTTATATCAAGACCGCAACCTTGATTATAATAATTGTTATCACCACCCGCGCAACCAATGTTCGTTCAATTATATAAAATGTTCATTTCAATACCACTTCCCCATGTAATGTGGTGTCTGTTCAGTAATGACAGATTGGGCATAGTTAGTTGGAACTTTGGGTCTAAATGGATGCCATATGAGCTCCACCTAAAGGAAAAATTGACTAACCAAAGTTACATTAGTTAGTATATAACTGAAAATTGTGTGTAGTGTAGTGTGCGGCAGGATAGCTCAGTGGTTAGACACCAGATTCCGAAGCAGACGTGCCCAGGTTCGTATCCTGTCCGCGGCAAATTCTGGCCAGTACTAGATGAGTTCCCAATAAGGAGGAAACCGGTCTACTGGATGAATTGCCTTTTCTACACTATACAATTCTTAGTTTATACTGACATATATAAGTAATTAATGGGTCAGGTGTTTATATCAAGACCGCAACCTTGATTATAATAATTGTTATCACCACCCGCGCAACCAATGTTCGTTTAACTCACTAGATAAACGTACGTCATGCCTGTGTGTATGTGTTCTCGTTTGTTTTGGATTGAGGAGTAATCAATTACTGCACGTGTACACCCATCGCAGTGAAATAAATGCGATTTAGCAACATCTGACTAATATTTCTACTTGACATATTGATTGTCAACTTAGTGGGTGATGTTATTATCATTGAAATAGATATCCGTACCAGGATATCGAAATATTTGCGGAAATCATGAAGACAAGTGATTCAAACAATTCGGTACGCAATCTGAAAATCAGGTAAAGATATCGAATGTGATTTTTTTCTTTTAATGACCATAAACGCACTTTATTCAAATTTACATTGTTATCTCCGTTAGCGAGCTCATAGGGAACAATAAAAGAATAACTTTAGTGATAATTTATTATTGTACTGGCTGAGCAGAAATAACTGTGATAAATAGAAATACTAAAACGTAGCTCCTAAACGCAAAAACTACATTGTCCTTAATAATGCACAATCAACAAGGAGATGATGACATGTATATTTGGTATATAGAGAAATACAAACACGGCTAAGATATTTAGGGCATATCACCGACCTCTTATCCAAGACATAACAAATATGATTTATGCTTTATTTTTTGCCTTAATTTTATTATTTGAATCTTATTTTTGTCAAATTCGATTTCTAAATGAACATTGGATGCACCGGCGGTGGCAACAATTAATAAAACCAATGTCACTATATTGATATATACGCCTGTCTCATTATGTACATATATTTGTCATTGTAAACTAAGGACTGTGCTATGTTGAAGTGGCCATTCAACCAGTAGACCGGTTTCGTCCTTATTGGGAATTCATCACGCACTGTACAGAATATACCGCGGACAGAGCTCGAACCGGGCACGTCTGCTTCAGAATCTGTTGCTCTAACCACTGAGCCACCCTTCCGCATACCACACACGTTTCAGTCATGTACTAACTAACGTTCCGGGGTTAGCCTTTCCTTACGGTGGAGCCTATAGAGCATTCGTTTAGACCTAAAGTTCCAATCAACCATCCCCAAAACTGTCATTATATAACAGACACCACGCAACCTGTGAGACGTTTTATTGAATCAAACAATTATATAATTAAATGACAATTGTTGTGCTGTCGGTGATACCAATTAATTAAATCAAGTTTGCAATCATGATATAAACAACTGTCCCATTATGAATATACGTTTGTCAGTGTAAACTAAGAATTGCACAATGTATAAAAAGCAATTCATCCAGTAAAGCAGAACAAGTGTTTATATCAAGATCGCAACGTTGATTCAATTAATTGTTATCACAGCCCGCTCTACCTTTGTTCATTTAATATATAAATGTTCGATTCAATGCCCAATCCCCAGGTAGCGTGGTGTCTGCATCATAATGCCAGATTGAGAGAGGTTGGTTGGAAATTGAGGTCTAAACGTATGCTATATAGGGCCAACTTAAAGAAAGGCTGGCCAAGAAACATAAGTTAGTATATAACCAAAAATGTGTGAAGTATGCTGCAGTATGACTCAGTGATTAGAGAAACAGATTCCGAAGCAGACGCCACTAGGTTCGAGTCCTGGCCGCGTTAGGTCGAAACCGATCTACTGTATGAGCTTCCTTTACAAAATTACACAATTTCTAGTTTACACTGACAAATGTATGAACATAATGGGACAGGTGTTTAAATCAAGATCGCAACCTTGATTAAATTAAATCCAACTTCTGTAGAAATTGTTGCTTACAAGGAAATCCCAAATAGGTTATACAAAGATTGCGGATTATACGAAGTGTAGTTTGTGTGTGTATGAGAGGGAGAGATAGAAAGAGAGAAAGATACGAAGATGGTAGATTCATAATGAAACGTAAGCATTAAACAAACCTCTCTCTCTCAGTTTGTCTTTCTCTCTCTCTTTCTATCTGTCTTTCTCTCTGTCTCTATCTCTCTGTGTCTGTCTTTGTATCTCACTCTGTGTCTGTCTCTGTCTCTCTCTCTCTCTGTGCAAGGAAAATCACAGTGTCGCGCAGTTCCTATTAAGGAAGACAGCTTGTTTACAAAACTTCATAATTGTAGCAAATTACGATCCTAAGCAATTATGCAGAATGAAGCAACATCATGTTTACGAAACGGAATGCGAAGATGCATTTGAAGGCACCAACATGCTTACAATTCAAGAAGACGACATACGGCGAATAGAATGAACTTATTTGAAGCCCAGTCACTGACGGAACAAAGCAAACCGTCTTATTCGTTTTTGACCAAGGTGAATTAAAAAAACCCCAGAGAAAAGTGTTCTGCCTATATGTGTCTTGTTAAAAATCAGCAATATACAAAAGCCAATATGGTAATTTAAATGGGAATTTATTGCGCTTGGCAAAAAATAGTATATGGGCAAGTTTATGAATTAATGAGTACGTGTCCACGTGTAAACGAAATAAAATTATACAGACAAACATTCACACGCATACCCTCAAGTTTTCCTGTAAAAAATGATAATATAAATGTTTAATTTTCAAATAAAATAGATACAAACAGTTAAATGAACATTGCACAAAGATGATAAACATTATAAGCTGCACAGAATAGCATGGAATAATAATCCACGCTCTCACCAGAAGCATAAATGCCTTTCTAGGCATCGATCCGAAGTAAAAATGGTTAGATTTTGAGTTCATAACGGCAGAAAATATTAGCAAATAAATACTTCTTTTTTAAGAGTGATTAATAGTTCGCCAGTTCGATTGATAAATCACGTGATTGTCATAAACAAATACTGACTTATAAATAAAAATGAAAATAAAAGGGTGGGCAACGGAAAAATATATGTGATTTACAAATAAAAAGCTGAACGCTTGAATGTAAATTCAAGTGAGATGTCAAAAATAGTAATCATAATGTTTCAATACGGTTTTCATCTCTAATATTATCTGAAGCAGAAGATATAAGTGGGATATACTGAAAGACAAAAACGAATATGTATATAGAGACAAGAAGATAATTAAACAATAGAATACATATAGAGAGAAAACGATTAAGAGAAATAGTTTTGCGTCTTAACAGTTGAGTAGATCTATTTAGCGCAGATAAACGGACAGATTGATATATATATATATATATATATATATATATATAAAGAAGATCGACGGATAGACAGTTACGGAGATCAACCAGATAGATAGAATACAACGATTAAAATGGAAGAAGTTAAGATTTACAATGTTCTGTATATGGTATACAGTCTGAAGTTGAACTATATCCAAACACAAAGAAATTAAAATATGCTTCACACATAAATGCAATGTCTAGTTAGAGTGTGAACAAAAATAACATAGATTGCTTTGACCTATGAAAGAGGATTGTCATAAAATCAACAGCGGTGCTAGAAAAAAACAAGACCCGAGATGCTAACATTGATAAAATATTTAATGAGGTGAATTTGGCCAATTTCAAATACAAAATACTAGCAACGGTAAAATTGTTTTGAAAAAAAGTAAAAAAGCAACAAGTGGAAGGAAGGAATTCAAATTACAATTTTTAGCAATCAAAAGTTTGAAAATGTGCAATAATGCTCAGAACGTGTTTATGTTAATCTTTATAAACAAATGGAAATCTTTCATCGTAAAGTAGTGTCATACAGATTTCCATTCATATATATATATATATATATATATATATATATATATATATATATATATATATATATATAACCAATATCACAAACATTTCCAGAGATTATGCATACTTGCAATTCAAAGGTTGGGTGCAATAAAATTAAACGTATTAAGACTCGAACGCACACATTTAATTTATTCCCATTAGTTATGGATAATAGGTCAAAACAACTGCATTAACCGTTTTCCGAAAGGTTTCAATAGAAAAATATGAAAATTAATAGTAGTGCAGAGTGTTGTATGACGTATCGCATGGTTAATAATATTTCTATATTGTTATTTAATCTATCACCATATTCACCGAAAAACACATCAACACACACACACACACACGCGTGCACACATTTCAAAAACATTTTTTGACAGAAAAATAGTAACAATTAACCATGATGCACGTTTAAAAAGTTGATCTCAATTCGGCTTCTACATACCGATAATTATGAAATGTCATGTCATCAGAAAGCGCCAGAATAAAATAAGACATCAAATAGAAGAACGCATATACACATACCATGTTAATAGCACGCTACTTGTCCTATGTAACTGTTTGTAAATTCAGTAATGAATGACAAATAGAGCCTTATTTAAAACAATGGATGTTTACAGATTACCGTGCAAATTGACGAATATACTGAAAAGAAAGGTAACTTGTACAGGCTCTAATGTAAAATACGTGAAACAGAATACTATACGTTAAACGAATTTTTCTGTCAGATATTTCTTGAATGATTGCGCAATGCGATGGTCCCATTTAGAGTATCTTCGGTTTTCGTGCGAGAGTAGTCGCTTTCCACTATCAGTTTCTCAAAGATTCTATTGATCCCCATTTCCAAGTACGCATCGAGTCCATCTTCGCGGTGGCTTCGTGCTGATTCGTCTCCTTCCTCCACTAACCAATGGAAATGATGTCGACGCCTTCGGAGGAAATGGACGAATCAGCCACCAGGCACCAGCCACCGCGAAGACGAACTTCATGCGTACTTGGAAATGAGGATCAATCGAATATTTGCGAAACCTATAGTGCAAATCCACTACCCACGATAGAAAACCGAGGACAATCTAAATTAAACGAACATTAGTTGCGCCGGGGGTGATAACGATTATTTAAATCAAGGTAGCGATCTTGATGTAAACACCTGACCAATTATGTACATGCATTTGTCAGTATAAACTAAGCATTGCCTTTTCTTCAATATACAATGCTTAGTTCATATTGACAAATGTATTCACATAATAGGTCAGTTGTTTAAATCAAGATCACCACCTTGATTAACATAAATTACTATAAGAACCAATTTATTCCCCTGAGTTATCCGTGTGAAATAAAAGGTTCAATTTTCAATTAGACGACATTCTTGCCCTCAGAGTGTGTTTTTGTTTTATCATTACCAGGTGTGTTCATCAACTCTCCACGAACTAGCCACACTCCCGAGACCAATAAGTCACCGTCGTAATTACTTTCAATCTCCTCTCCATTGTCGAAGTTTTCATACTCGTACTCCTCGTCTTCTACATCTTTAATCTCTTTAGTCAGTGCATCAGGATAACCATTATTTTTAATTTGACAGTTCACAGCCTTGGTTTTCACCGTTGATTCTATTTTCGTCTGCTGACTACTCTCGAAGCCGTTGACAGTGTTTCTACATTGTGTCATCCCGCGGGAATTTGGTCTCTTTTTGTCGTATGAAACATTATGGTGACCACTTTTTGTTAGTTTAACATTCGAAACAGCTGAAGGTCTGCTCAGTAAACTGGATTTGGGCACCGGAATTTGCGGTTTTGTGGATAATTTGCTAGAATTAGTCAGTTTCATCGAGTTGATTGGCTCGGTTGATGGATTTTCGCTCGTTTCCGGACCAGTTCCTCTATTTTTATCGAAACAGGATATTGGGGAATCTGAAATGCAAGAAGTCGATTGTTGGCTGGTAGACGAAGCACGAGACTCTTCAGTTTTTCGTCCAATAGGCGTCGCAGATTCGCCTTTACCTAGTCCCCCCTTCACCACCAACGTGCTAGGAGGCAAGAGCGATGTGACTGAATGCTTGGAATCAATAGCACCATTTGACTCGACTTCCAAATCTATACCATAATGTGAAAATGGAATTAAGGCTGCTTAATGAGATCATATTGACGTAAAAAATTGCATTAAAGTAGAAAATTCTTCGAAGCACACAATAAGCAAAATATCCTTCACACAATACGTGGTAAAACGTAAAAATAAAAAATTTCAAAGTACGAAAATAATAAGCATGAAATGTGAGACTTTCCAATGCATGAAAATAGTTGAAACACTATTATGAATAACCATCAAAATGATTGAACTAATTATTATTGTAAATAATATTATAAGTGTAATAATATTATTAGTTAGAAAAGTTTCAAATTATTATTGTCATCGTTAATTTTATTATTATTAGTCTTTTTTTAAATTATTATTATTATTATTATTATTATTATTATTATTATTATTATTATTATTATTATTATTATTATTATTATTATTATTATTATTATTATTATTATTATTATTATTTATTATTATTATTATTATTATTATTATTATTATTATTATAATTATTATTATTATTATTATTATTATACATAATTATCTATTATTATTATTATTATTATTATTATTAATTATTATCTATTATTATTATTATTATTATTATTATTATTATTATTATTACTATTATTATTAGCATCATCAGCAGCAGTAATACAAGTAGTGTTGTTGCTGTTGTTGTTTTAACATTAACAAGAATGTTGAAAGTTGTTTCGAAAATATTTCATTTGATATGGAGATATTTATTAAAAGTCATAATTGCGATTTCCGATCAATGAAAAGACAATAAAAGTAATTTTATCAGGGTAATAATTGCGCTTAGAAATACTCATTCCATTGAAGTAAACAAGGAAATGTTTTGGTCATACGATTAGACAATCAATGATTGCGCGGTTGGTGGTAATATTTCTTTATATCAAGTTAACGAGCTTGAGGTAAACAAAAATCCCGTTGTATTGAACCAGTCGTCAAACAACATAGCAAAAATACTGTCAGGCACATATACTGACGTGTTTCGACCTTCCATGATCATCATCACGGTACAACGGTAAACTGACTAACGAGGATCAAACCGCAATGAATATATATGTAAAGCAAACTTAGGTATGCGGCTCTCACCTCGAGCAGTCTTGCATACATTGTACTTGACTAGAAATGTCGGCTGCACAATGTCTTTGCAATCACGAACATTAACATTGTGCAGCTTTCGCCACATATATAAAGGTAATACAATTAAGCAATCAATGATAGAAAAAAATCTTTTGGTCCTCGTAACACAGGTCTAGCGTAAAAAAATTGCTCACAATCAACATTGTGTAACAGTTACAATACTTTACCGCATAACCGCCATGCCGAATATGGCACAGATGTATTTAACATACACGTTTTGGCCCTTCTGATTTCTGCAGTACAAAGACAGGAGAATGTGATAATCTGGATGGCAAATCGATCTTGAAGACATCTCAATTTAACCCTTGGTGGCACTATGCAGAAAATACCAGTTGGGTAAGAAAGTTGTAGCAATTCGCCATATAAAAATTCCCATCAATAGACTTAACTCTTCGTTCAAAATCCCTATTTCAATCGTGAAGAATGGCGTATTCTTCCAAAACAAAAGGTCCAGAGACTCAGCTAAAATATCGCGAGGCCTTTATGGTTAAATGGTCAAAATCATGTTAAGGGAAACCCTCATGCGTACAAAATAGAGCGAACTACAATTGCGCAGACTGTTAATCAAACGTATCCACAAGATGATAGCTACTATATAGTTTTTCCAATATGATGAACATAAGCCTGAACAAATAAAACGAATAAAAGAGATAAATAAACTAATCTTTATTTACATACTGTGCCAAATTTTGGTGTTCGGTGACAATATTAAGCAAGGATCGTTACGAAGGCAGTTGGCGGACTTGATCAAATATTTTTTAAGGACAAGAAAGTTATTCGAGTGATTACAAAATCACTGATTGCGAGGGAGGTGATAACGATTCTATAAATCAAGTTTGCGAGCTTCAAATAAACACAAATCCCATTGTATTCAGTCAGCCGAAACACTACCATCAGTAACACATAAAAAATTTTTCCTTTTTTGTTCGAATGGTTACAAACAATGGAATTGCTGTTCATTTCAAGCTCGCAAACTTTGTTTGAGTGATTGCTAGACGTCTACTCTGACAGAAAAAGAAAAAATGAAAAATTTTGTCAGGTTTTAGAATTAATCAAATTGTGTGGATAATGACAAAAATGAATTAAATGAAGACTTCAGACTTAAGCGAATAATTTTTTTATTCCATTTTTCTTAAGAACAATTAAATAAGCGAAATTTAAACGTCCTGACACATGAGTCCCTTCCTCATGGTTATCAGCAAAATAGATTACATATATGCTAACAGAGGTAAATGCGCAATTTAAAACATTTTTAAATGCTAACTGGTGAATTACTTATACCTTATCTCATTAAAATCAAATTTCAGATCTAGGAACACACAACAATACAGTTATATATAATCTATCGCACAACATAGCAAAGCAACTGGTAGCGGAACGTTCCAACGGGCGTTTTGTTATGCTACGCGACTGCTAGATACGGTTTGTTGCTGAGAGCTAATATATAAGATTGTGTTTTAGGTGTTGCGCACCTAGTGACAAATTAGTTCAAATATGACAGCATAAACGGAACGTATAAACTCATGTGCGAGCTGACTGTCAGGAAGCGTTAATCTGAGACCAAATTCACTAAATGATCTGTTCCCAAATTCCTTGACCAAACATATAGAAGGTATAGAGCGTAATATCGTCTCCTACTGATGGGTCGCGAGTAATCACGAAACGAATGTACAGATGTGATTAAACCTTGGGTTTATGCTGATTTTGGTTTATTCTTCTGGTCATACTTGAATTAATTTGCTATTAGATGCGCAACACGTAATACAAGAATGCTATGTGACTGGTTAAACGAAATTGAATTTAAGTTTTTCATTATTGTGAAAACTTTATTTAAAGAATTTATATCACCAGTCACACAATCAATGATTCGACAGGAATCGTATATATGAAATTTTAATGCAGGTAAGATGAACATTTTGGTATAGCGTACTCGGCATTCACATGATATATATTAAAATAAAGCCATACTGGGATGTGCGTTGAAAATCACTTTAAAATTTTACTGTACGTAGCTCGAAACTAGCCACCACTTGGCTGGCATTTAGAAATCGTGCTAAAGATCAAGTAGTCACGACGTCCCGTACACTCACTGGGTAAGCAATAATTTAGTAGGCGAAACATATTTCAGTCCAGCCGCACACAGGGTTCATTGGTGAGACCTGGCTAATTATAAATGAATGGTATTGGCTATTCTGGCTTTCCCATCGCGCGGAAGGTCAAGGTCGCCGTTTATTGTATTTTGCATTGTACTATAGCTTGGAACTGGGCGGATGTGACGTCTGAACACCTATATTAACTTTTGTCTGATGAATTCACATTTTAAGCTGTTCTTCCAATAATGAAAATAAGGAATTTTACAATATTTCATGCCTTCTATTGTTGAGTAACTCTCGTTGGTGGGAGATCATGGAATTACTGCTTGATAAACTAAATTCCACTATATAGCTGGGAGTGCAGGGTGAGCCTCTACTTTAAGAACTGCTTAGCTTGCTAGCCGGAGAGCAGTGTCCACATTTTCGTAAAATAAATGGATACGCTAATTGGTGTTGTGAGACTACATTATCCTTGTTTAGGTAAACAAGGTTTTTTATCCGAGTTTATATCTTCTATGGTACTTCTGTGCAACAAAAGAGTTCAAAATGAAAAATGATAAACCACTTTCATAATATATGCAATGTAGTTTATTCCCTCCCTGCTAGTCAGTTTGATGAGGATCACGCCAATTCGAAACGTATCGTAGGTGAGATTGACAGTAGTGTTGCTGTTGCAGGACTGGTTAGATACAATTTGACTGGTGTTTATCTCAAGATCGCAAACTTTATTTAAAGAAATATAGCTATTATCGAAAAAGTTTTCACAGTGAATAACTAATAAGCCACAAATAAATGCTAAATTAATCAATCTTTTTATTTAATTTTCAATTATTGTATCATTTAAGCAATTAAAAACAGGAAATAATTCAAACGCAGTATATTAGTACATAATATATATATATATATATATATATATATATATATATATATATATATATATATATATAAATATAAATATACAAATTTATACATGAATCTGTCTGAGTAGGGTACAATCTTGTACAAAAATATATATCCACCATCTTTGCATGTAGAGTCAACTCAGACTCTTACAGTGAATTCCGATCCATTTCAAATCCAAAACTGTAAGAATTCTTAAATTCATCTAAAAAAATTTATAAGAAATGCCAAATAACGAATACCAATGTGTGACAGTAAAAAATGAAACTAAAAGGAAAAAAATAATTAAACCTGCTGCGTGAATAATATTCAATCCCGACTGCAATATGGAATAACGACAAGGGATGAGTCATCAGTAAGCACAAAACGAGTGTGCATGAGATTATACTTTCCGTTCATGCTGTCTTTGGTTTATCCTTCTGGTCACAACTGAACTAATTTGTTACTAGGTTCACAACACCTAATACATACTTAAAAGGAAAAAATAATTGAACCTTCTGCGGAAGTAAAATTCAAACCCGACTGCATTATGGCATAACGATAAGGGAGTGTGCAGCTGCCAAATGGGATGATTATAAACTACAAAGATAGGCAACAATGCTAGCACAGAACCTCATTTATGCAAAGAAAAAATTCAGACATGCAGACAGAAAACGAGAACCGACTTAAACGAAGCTCAATTACCCGTACATTACAATAAATAGCCAAAACGTGAATACAAAAAAACATCCACCTGTTAAATTAAAGATAAGCATGTAGTTAATAGTTACTGGACAAACCCCAACGGTTTATTGCCTCCATAACATGAAACCTCTGAATATATTGCCTCGATAATATGCAGCTCCACATCATTGAGCACTTTAGGAAACCACTGGTGGTAGAATATTCAAAAGTATGAGTGGTAAATAAAATTTCCTATTCATGCTAGCCCGCTGACCATCTTTCTAGTTGAAGTTAGTCGAAAACACCTACCACTTTTCACAGCAATAGATGATATGCCAGCGAAATTATGAAGAGAATATAAAATTCAAACTGCCCACTACACTAAGAGAATGTGAAAACAACAGGCATAACAAAGAACCAATATCGAAACATAATATCAATATAAATACCTGTCTTAAAATATACATTTCTACATTCAAAGATACTCATGTGCTTTGCATGCCAAACACACACACACACACACACACATATATATATATATATATATATATATATATATATATATATATATATATATATATATATATATGTTTGAATAAATGCATACAGATAAACATACAAGTATACAAATGATCACGCATACATACAAGCATACAAAAATACACGAATACATACAAATATGTAAACATTCACAGAAAAGCATACATAAAAACGTATATACATACATAATACAAAACTTACAAGCACACATACATACAAACATAAGTGCATATATGCATTTGTAAATCAATGCATGCACAAATACAAACAAACATGCATACATGCATACAAACATAAAATAAACCAAAAAAATGCCAAAACACAAAAATACATACATACATACATAAAAACAAACATACATACATACCTATATACATATATGTATACGTCCATGCAAACAGGCATACATGCATGCATACACACATACATACATAAATATATAAATGCATGCAAGCAGATGCATAAACACACAAATGAAAACAAAAAAACCAACATACATACACCTAAAAAACAAGACATACATACATACATACATACATACATACATACATACATACATACATACATACATACATACATATACATACATACATACATACATACATACATACATACATACATACATACATACATACATACATACATACATACATACATACATACATACATACATACATACATACATACATACATACATACATACATACATACATACATACATACATACATACATACATACATACATACATACATACATACATACATACATACATACATACATACATACATACATACATACATACATACATACATACATACATACATACATACATACATACATTCATACATACAAATATACATACGTTAACGGCGAATTCGGAGTTCCTAATGGTGATTTGCAGAGGACCCAATGCCTGTTTGAATGATTAAACTAATCGTTAGTGTTAGACCAGTTTTCTGCGATATTCCCGCGGATTTTCGCTCATTTATGTCTCTCTAGTTCAATGGAAGCACACTGTGGTGTGATAATGTCAATTATATCGTGAGATGTAGTACCCCGATATGATTCTTTATCAAAGTTGTTTCAGTTAACTGGCAAGTAGGAACTAAAAAAGTCTTAACCTGATTCGGCAGCAACGACAGACAGAAGTGTGACCGGATAAAATCCATAAGCTCAAAATTTTACTCCAGCTGGTGCATAGTTGAGAGGAATCTGACCCGCAGCAAACAATAAATCTGTTCACAAAATTGACTACGCAGCCGCAGCGGTGCGTCATTTCTGAATGGTATAAATAAATCCCAATAGAATAATTCACTAAAAGAGCAAGGATCAGTGTGTTAACGGAAGGTGAAAAAATTAATTAAAATTAATTTATTTTGAAAATTATGCATCCACATCGACATACCAGAGTCAGCAATTCCTTCGTTCAAAATTTCCTCATATTGGCACGTGCTACCTTCATCAGTACTAAGATGTCCGCCGTTTCTAGACTCTTCGTTACTTTCATCCAATAAATATACATTTTCATTCACAGATTCCTCATAATTCTTTCTTTCTGCCCCGTACATATCATCTTCATTGTCGATGCCAGTATTGTTCTTATTCTGATCATCTGATTCAGTTAGATCGTCTGTTGCTTTAGAATTTACGGAAACTCGCGCGGGTCGTTGAACGGAAGGGCCGAGATTCTGCTTGGTGTCCTTACTGGCTGGACCAGGAATTCGGCCTTGAGAGCAACAAAATACGCAAAATATGAAAATTTTTCGTTTAGCTTCGATAGACTAGCATATAGCTCATTAATTTCAGGAAAACGCAAGTTGACATTTCGAACAGGTATACTCACAAAGCTCGGCAACATTAAAATATAAATCACATTTTTCGGGATTTCTTTTGGTTTGTCATAAAGATTTTTAATTATTTAAATCAAGGTTGCGGGTTTTAATATAAAAGCTAATTCCATTGTATATCCATTTGCCAGTATAAACGAAGCATTCTATTTTGTTGAAAAGTGGTGCAGTGGTTTGAATCACAGACTCAGAAACGTAGGAAGCCAGCTTCGAGCCCTCTCCGCGATAAAATTCTGGACACTACTTGAAGAGTTCACAATAAGTACGAGACCAGTCTACTGCATGAATCGCTTCTGTTATGGTATGCAAATGCCTAGTTTATACTTATAAATGTATATATAACGCAATGGATATTTATATGAATTTCTTAACTTTGATTTAAATATTTTCCCCCGCCCGTGCAATCATTGTTCGTCTAATGATTTAGAACGTTCGAAGCGCGTAAGTACGTGCAACTACCACTATTTTTGCAATATTGTGCGAAATCTAAAAACAGTATAGAATCAACATTTATTTGCAGTCCGTAAATTTAACTTCAACATTTTTTCTTGCTCATTGTGTAATTAAATTCTGACTATTAATTACAACTACCTTGTGCAGTCATAAGTATTTCCAACTCATAAAGCATCAATTCCATTTCGTTCATCCAGTCGTACAACATAGAAAAGCTAAAATCAGTCGCACGCACTGAGGCGTTTCGACATTTCATGGTCATCAACAGAGAACCATGGCAACCTCAATAATGAGAATCATACCCTTATTCATATATAAGATACCAAAAATCAAATCTGACGATCTCACTGCCTAATTGTGTCGAGCACGGTATACTTGACTCGAAATATCAGGTGCATAATATCTACACAGTGAACAAAATCACTTTTCTGTAACTTTCGCAAAATGCATGTTGGTTATACAAGTGGACAGTCACTGAGTGCATGGATGACGACTTTTTGTTTTAGAATGACAAATGGAGAATGGCTAGCGGGAACTTCAAGTAAAAAGTTAATGCTCGTGACCGCATAGAAATTGCGCAACTGAAGTATCCAGTCTAGAACAGTACGCATAAGATTACGACGGATGAGATCTGCAGATTTTATTTGTCTTATCTTAAGTATGCGTTGCGATTTGATCCTCGCTAGTTGGCTTGCCGTCGTACTTTGATGATGACCAATGATGTTCGATACGCGTCATCGCGTGCGACTAAGTGCAGTTTTGCAGTTTTGCGACCGGTGGCATAAAATGCCATTAGTGTGTAACTGACGTATAACATTTTTATTTTTTAAATTGTTGCTCCCGCCCGTGTAATGAAAAATGAAAGCATAAAGCATAAGCCGTGCATGCACTCTTGCGTAAGTGTTTATGTGTATGTTTTTGCGCGCTTCAAGCGAACGGCGTCATCTGCTTTCAAAACTGTGATTACATCTTTTAACCATTATTAGTAGCAAGCACATTTCCTTTAACCATCCGTTTTAATTATTACAGGTAAAAGCATTCTCATCGATTTCACAACATACTTATCTCAATAGAACTTTAAACAGAAGTTTGTTAGACAAGGAATCAAGAGAATTGCAGTGCACTAGAAGGGCAAAAATATTTAGAAAATTTGCAAAAAAATTCGAGAGCTCTAAGGAATTCTGCATTAATACAACATTATATGGTATTTTTCTTGATTCAGGCAACAATATAGACATTCGGCTCTTGGAAACACAATCGTCTGAACACCGGCGTCTCACAAAATTACGAATTAACAGTTTAATCCACATGCAAAATCCTGGCTACCATGGATTTGTTGCTCGATACGCAATAATTTATCGCGCTAATGGTCTGAACAGACTTCGAAATAGCTTTGCTACATTGTTCGACTACTGGTTATACACAATGGGATTGGTGTTTACATCAAGCTCGCAAACTTGATTCAAAGAATTGTTACCGCCACCCGCCCAATCAATGATTGTTTAATCGAAACCAGGTGTTCGGACATAAAGTTAACACTACCTCCATGATTGTTTGGAAAATTAATTATATAGGTTTAGGTGTTAGGCGTAGCAGACCCAGTAACAAGTTACTTCACTCACAGAACCAGTAGAATATGCCAGAATCAGCACAAACAATAGGTGTAGTCTCTTATGCGCATGTTTTTCTTGCTAACTGGTGACTCATTAGTAGGAGATGCCTCTACGCTTCAAAACCAGTAAATTTTTTTCAATTAATGTAAGACAGATGGCCGTTACAATTTTAATGGTGTATGCGTAGAAAAGCAGTACTAGAGCCAAATTTAATTACAGTCTATCAAGTGTGACTTCAAAGAAAATTCACTCTCTGTAATGTGTACCGACGCTCAAAACTGAGTGCAACAACTCTCCTGAAAACTTGCTATTCCGGCAAAAGTCACATACTTATCTGAATGCGGTCCGATTAATTTGCCTGTAGAACAGATTTTCGGATTTTCAAATTCTTCGCAAATAATATTGGCTTTCTTTTCAAGTCAACAACAAACACGTCAACACACACAAAGTCAAAACAGGTAATTGAGCAATTCAGCAATTATTTCACATCAATATCCTTACTAAAAGCTGCGGAAACCTGGTGATACAAAAGGAAGTCGAAATAGCTTCAGAAAACATTAAACAATTAAAATAATTTTCTTTTGGCACATCAACAAGTCTGTAATCCTGCAAGTAAACAATCCTTTTGCCTGGAGTCTAGCAAATGTCTCGAGGAAAAACCTGATGCATATTAGATAGCTTGTTCGTACAAAGAGGAATCTTTTGAGCAGAGATCGTACTAATAACCTCTGCAGTCATTCAGTTTGCTCGGTTGCTCAGTCGGTTGCTTGGTATACCACACTCCATATGGATAAAAAAATATAAGCCTTTGCATAGTTGAGTTTTTCCTACCTAGCAATGACTTTCTGCCACCGCGTATCGCCTTTTGTGCATTCTCTAATTCTTGGTCGCCTACGTCAATGCGAGATTGGGCCACTGCATTCTGAGCTTCAAAAGATCGCTCCTTCTCCATATTACACATTTTTACACCAGCATTATAGACTTTGCCAGTATTGCTAGGATTCATACTGTTGACACCACAATCCTTACTGGATACATTTGTTTGTGTCGGTAGTTGAAGACGACTTTCCGAGTTACCTCCTGTTAGTATTTTTCCAGAATTTGCTGAAGGTATTTGTTGGTGCCCAGCGGATGGTCTACAAAGACCAGTTTGTCGCAGTTTATTATTGTGAGTTGTGTTAGAAATGTTAGTAGAAGTAGTAGTGATAGCAGCAGCAACAGTATTTGAACCTACCACAGCGGATGAGTTGTTCTTGAGCAAAGAAAGATAAAAAAACTGATTTAATATTTTATCTCGCCTTAAAATATTTAAAGGAGTTAAATGCATACATAAATATATATCAACCTCCAAAAAAGTTGAAACAGTAAATGTGGCTTTACTTTCATTAGCAGTTTAATTAGCATTACAATCGAAGAATTTACTGGGGAAAGTACACTTCAAATGATGACAGCAATCAAATGTTTCAACAGGAGCATAAAAGTTTACTGTTAGAAGGGGGAAATATCACGCCTTAGCAATGCCGATGTTCACAATAACGTTTACGGTACATTTAGAAAAGTTCCACTGGTCGTCAGAATGAAAATTATAATAGAATTAGAGGCTTGCTTTAAAAATGCAACATCTTAAATGTGTAATCAAAACACGTCCGCTGCAAAAACACATTTCAGAGGTATTATTTATCAGATGAAAAGCGTGTCCAAACCTCGATTCTGAACCAAATTGACATTCTCAACGAACATGGGACACCATCCACATCTACTTCCGTATACATGAGGTATTAGCTTGATTAAAGTTTGAATCAATTTAAGATTTGAAATTCTGCTCGAAATAAGGTTTAATACACATTCTAACCTTTCAGACTTTATATCGAATAGTGCAGTGCATACTTCGCGAAATTTATTGATTGTTTAGACGTTCAACGAGTAGAATACTACAGTTGCGAGTTGATATACAAAAAGAGTTCAGAAAAATTGCAATTTCATGTATAAATCCTTAATTTTGTTTGATGTATTTGATTTTTTACACGATTTTAAATGAAACTATTGACCAAACAACAAAAAAGTAAAATAAGAAGAGGAATGCACAAATATGCAGATAATCGCATGCCAAGCACCTTTCAAAAGAATTATTTGATAGAAAGATGCAATTCATTTCAGAAATATTGTACACTTCCATAATAAACACATGAATAAATTTTAGTTCAGTCATTATTTATTATTTAAATTTAGAAACAAAAGTTTAATTTTATATCAGTTCCCCAGTTAGAATAGTATTTTCCATGCAATGACAGACCAGAGCTTGCTACAAAGAACTTCATCTAAAAATGATAGTTACGACTGATAAAGTTCAAAGATTTTGCAAAGAAGCAAACTGTCCACAATTCTCGGAGTAGGCGGCATGGAGAATGAGTAGTTAGCCACTGAAAAAATACATTCCCGATACGTATCTCGATCGCCATGATTCGAACTACTATTATCCAGTTTCCAATAAAGATGAAACAGAGCCAGTAACTGAATTCATTTATAAGACTTCCAAAACAAATTAATTTGGTGAAGAACTGTTAATTTCATACGAGGAGCGGTTTCTGTGGAATAGAGGATGATTTAAGTGACTATAAATCCAATGCCACGGGGTTCAAATCAGGGTCACGGAAATTCTGACTTTAACTGATGAATGTTCAATAAGGACGAAGCCGGACTAGTAGATAATATGCATTTTCTGTCTTATGCATTTTTTTTAGTTTATACAGTTTATATATATATATATATATATATATATATATATATATATATATAATTCATAGATCAATTAACTTGATAATTGGTTAGTATCACTCACTTTCTTATTTAGGCATCAACAAGTTTTAAACCTACCCTAACGAGAGCAAACAATCACAGTTTAATTATAGGCTGTCTAGTTGCGTTATTCAGTCATGTTTTTAGCACAAATTGCAAATGATACTATGGCAGGTGAAGCGAAATTTAATTGTTTTATGTAATACTGTAGAAATCGACAGCTACGCATGACTTAGCCAACTATATCATGCTTAAATTTTACTATCCTTCCGGTCCTATACTAGTAAGTGTTTCACAAAGTTACACAACAGATCAATTGCCAACAGTATATGTTTAATTAAATGACATTGTGATTACTACACAAATGTCATGAGCGATACCGGTCGAATCCAAAGTTTGAGATTTTAGATGAAATACCAGGTGTTTATATCAGTTATTTGTCCCCTACTGTAAAAGTATTGATTCTGTAGGTTCTACAGCCTTAGTAAATATTGCGTGTAATGTGCGTTTGATTCGAAGTTGCACTGTGAAGTTCACTTTAACATGGCTTAAAGATGCGTTTAATACATTGCAGCATCAAATTGTTCCATGTTACTCGGCCGGATACAAAATAGAGTTGAAGTTGATTTCCGGCAAAAACTGGTAGGTAATTAAGAGACTTATTGGTCAGGCTGATTCCTATATATCCTCCTGGTCCTATATGAAGTAACTTGTTACAAGGCACGTTATGCCTGACATACATGTTAGAAAATTGAAATTCTGATTGTATAAATACTTACCGGTTTCCCAATTTGGTGACAGTTTTGAATTTGACCAGTAGAAGCACTTGCGCGTTTTGCATATACCGGCTTCCTCTGCTGTTTGTCCAAAGCTGCAGCTAATTGGCTCTTCTGTGTCTGAAGCTGGTTTGGGCAAAATAACACGTCGACGAGATTGAAAAAGTTGATTAAAATAAGCCATATATGTAGTAAGATATAATAGTAAACAAAAGTGAGTAAAATAGTAGGAAGCACTTGTTGGTAAGCTAAATGTGACTTCTTATTATTACTGTAAAATTAAAACACCAAACTGCGTGGTCGAAAACTAGCAGAAACAAATATTTTTTTAAATATTTTAATGCAAATCATTTGATAATTAGGCTACCTGTTATATTGTACTATTTTTAAGAACAATTACTGATTGTATTAGAGTAGAACGCAAATATTTAAATCAAGATTACAGACTTTAAATAAACACATATCTAATATTTAACAATATACACGACGAAGCAAATACAATGCTATTTGCACAAACTGACGAGCTTCGATCCATGTTGGTGAGATTTCTGTTGTGTTCTGATGGTGATCAAAGGAAGTGCGAGCACGCAATTACGTGCAATTGGTGGTGGTTGTGCTATTTTTACCACTAGACGAAATATTTTTTCCACATCATTGCGATATTCCACTTCCATTATCACATAATTGTCCAATGAAATTCGAATAGTACATTGCTTTGTTTGGTTAGATAGCTAACTTGATTCTGATTGGCTACCTTGAGGAAGCCAAGCCTATATAAAGTAGGACGAGTTACAAGTAGTTTATTCCTTTTCGTGCGGTTATTCGGGCGAGACCAAAACGTTTAAACAAATGGAAAGTTGCAGCCATGTGTTAAGGATGGGTCCTTTCTTTGGATGAGCCACATACTGCCTTACTTTGTCATCGGCAATCCTGAGACCATATCTACATTAATCTCCCAGATTGCCGAACGGCGACTAGCAACCTCCGCCAGACTGTTCACAAATTAGATAGTTAAGAGGACCATTTATCGGACCATCTTGTTGAAATTGTCGCATGCCCCTATATGTGGTGTGACTGCATAATTTTTGTGACGGACTTCGTCATTCGCATTCCTGAAACCCCAGCAACACGCGACTCCCAGATGGCCGCGTGGCCACCAATAACCTCCAAGAATTTCGTCGGACTGTCAATTATTATCAGAGGTAGTGGCAAAGATCCCCTATAAGAAAATTTTGTTGACTGACTGTACGACTTATATTATACTTGCATGTATAGGGCGCATGTATATGCCTCCATGAATAAACACATACGGTCGCATTGGACCATTAAGAATTATTTAAACAACTACAATTATCTCAAACATCATTTGATACCAACTTCATTTCATTTCAGTACTAAATTGCACTTTTCCTGCGAAAGCACGTAGCAAAAATGATACTTAATTAACTTAGATGTACAATACGTTAAGGCTTACGATGTTAATTATAGTTTATAGTTAATTGACTTTCACACATACCTTATCAAAAGTCTTTTTCTAATCCACAGTCTCATTCCTTATAGTGTTATGAATTGATTTGATAACGTTTTCTTGATTGAGGACACGCGCAAGAAAAAAGGATATTTGCATGGTAATTCAGGAAATTCCTGGTTTCACCTAATAGCAGACACGAGTATACACACACACTCACACACACCCACACGCATATATATATATATATATATATATATATATATATATATATATATATATATCACAGCCGTTAGTAACTGATGATTTACCGCTGTATCACTATCGATATAAAAGAAAAATAAAATAAGTGAAAACGATAATTTTTAACATTTTTAACCGAAAGTCATTTATGAAGGTAAGGATCTACTTTAGATGTAGATACCTGTGTAACACACAAAAATAAAGCAACCTAGGCCTCTACATACACCAACATCACCAAGTCAGCTTTAAGGCAAGGCGAAATCGGCAATACAGCTTCCTTGCGGAGTTCAATATATCCCGTTACAAACACGACAAATCCTCGCAGCTAGGTCTGCCCAGCTAAGAAAAGAAGATTACAAAGATGATACAAATATAAATCTGCAACAGGATTGCCATTGAGCTCGAATCGATGCTATATCGCACGGGGCTTAAAACCAAGAATTATGATGCGCATTTGGACCCATCCGTGTAGACGAATAGATTTTATACTGCACAATTTCATTTTAGTTGACATTCCCTGTTCTTTCCACGTCCAAATCATTCCACCTTGCTTTATACGTCAATCAAACGCTATCTGGGACAATAATGTTCTACTGGGCAATAAATTGGAGGCAAACGGACACCTTAGTTGCTTCTTTAACGAGGAGAACTTGTTGTTAATGAATAATAATATTGTCCGAGGCTAGGGAGTACTTTGTCATTTGCATCCTGAATTTATGAATGTGTATAAGTCATAATGGCAACTAATAGAAAAGTAAGCACACACACACATATATATATATATATATATATATATATATATGTATATATATATGTATATATATATATATATTTTCAGTACAAACTTAATGTCACATCAGGTAGTAAAGGCAAATCATGTTTTAAAGTGATTTCGACCTTACTGGAATTTCATTAGTTACTGACAAACTTTGCCGCGAACGGAGATCGAACCAAGGAATTTCTTGTTGAAGTTTAGATCGTACCTCATTTCCAGTGGTTAGTATGAACGATGTTGAAGCCCTTGAACGAAAGGGACGAATCCGAACCCAGCTAATAAGAAGACAAACTTGATGCTTACTTGGAAATGGGGATCAATCAGATCTTTGCGAAACTGATAGAGCAAAGCGACAACCCGCGAACGCAAATCGCGGAGATTCAACATTTGAATCACGTACTGCGCAACCATTCCAGAAACATACGAGGAACTTCTTATTCAGAATCTGATATTCTATCCAATGAGTCACCTGTGTCACAAAACTTACACAGTTTTAAGTTGCATTAGAATTTCTTTCAGGAGCAACCTATTTGGAATCTCTTGTGACCTGAAGCTCTGACTAGCCACCAATAATCTGACATTATACAACAGACACTATGTCGCGTGTGGAAGTTACATTAATTTTAAATCTAACGGCAGGATTTTAAGTATATATATATATATATATATATATATATATATATATATATATATATATATATATATATATATATATATATATATATATGTTGTCCGTATAAACTAAACATTGCAATAATTAGTGATGGCAATTTATCCACCATTTATTTAAATCAAGGTTGCGATTTTGATATAAAGATTAACCACATTACATATACAAATTTGTCAGTATAAACTAAGTATTGTATAATGTAGAAAGGTAATTTAATTCAGTAAACCGGTTTTGTCCCTATTGGGAACTCTTAATGTAATGTCCACAATTTGTAACGTACGAGGCATGAATGGGGGCATATTTTCTACAGTCTGGGACGGTAAATAAAGCGGTCCTGTATACATTTACATGCATAACTTTAATGATCAATTTTGCGTCTGAAAATTTTGAATTTCCTTCTGATATTTTCAATCCAATTGATCAAGTACATAATGAAGGTAACAAAAATAACATGAAATATTGACGGAGAGGCTTATAAATCGTCGTGTGTAACACCCTACAAATTCTGAAGCACATATAAATCAACCGAATATAAAACGTTATCAATGAAGCTTACATAATGATGGCGTCAGATATTGGAAAAAATATCTGACTTTTTTCTACCATCACAAATTTAAGAATATTAGCTGAAACCACTACACAGTTTATTAATTTTCAATAAAAATCTGAAAAACAAATACAAATACTAAGTGTTTGAGATAAACAATACAACGAAGCATAGGAGGAATCCAGTTTGATCCTAATAAACATTGTGAAAACGAAAATTTCCGTTCAGCCTCAGCTTGCCAGCATTAAATACAAAAAGTATTGCAACTAACAAGCACGGAAGAGAACAGAAAAGTATAAACACTTTCGGGACAGAGAAATAAAGAACTTAAAAGAAAGAAGGAGAGAGATCACCATCATCATAAACTGCACTTCAGTAGCACGTCAAACTGATTATTCAACACCGCATAATTTTCTTATTTTTTAATTTATTGTAGCTGACTTCCACCACGAGTTAAGTCGAACTTATGGTTGTTTCCAACCAACATATTCCAGATTACACGATACAGAACATGTGGTCTGCCGAACACATTGTAGAAATAAATGACTCGAAGCGAGTTGATACCAAAATTAACGGTTGCGGGACAATTGATAGTCCTCATAGGTCGTTAAAATCTTGATCCCTTTAGATTTCAAGGTGCACAGCTTATTTTTTTAATTGATTGATGGTTTCTCACCGGTCCCGTAACTCTGAAGCTGTCCTTAAACTGTTTGTCCGGAAATGATTTTCAATACAGATTTGCCGAACAAGCCGGGTAAGGACAGCTTCAGACTCACGGGACCAGTGAGAAACCAGCAATCAATTAAAGGCAAGCTGTGCACCTGGCAATGTAAAGGAATCAAGATTTTATCGACCTACGAGGGCTATCATTTGTCCGAAAAACCAATATTTGTTGTATCAGCTCGAACGATGTCAGCACCAAGCAAAAACCACTTCCTTTTAAGCAATATATCAAAATTAAATTATTCGAATATTGTGCGACCGGTGTTTCTATTGAAATTCGAACCGCATAGCCATGCAAAATCACAGTTGTGTAAAATTTCTTGCTCGCCTATTCATTACAGAAATATACAACGAGACAAATGGAGGAGAACAAAAAAACATATAAGTGAGTGTATTGACAGAACTATCGTGAGAAGGCGAACCTGTTGCTGATTTCGGGATCCTGCCGCAGTAGGTAGACGTGAGTTACTTCCAGTTGAAGACATCCGGCCACCTGCAGCCTGTTGTTTAGGGCTGGTGGATTCCCATGCAAGAGTTGCCTGTTGCTTATGAAGAGCAGCCGGCAGGTTATTAATGGAACCACGGACTGAACTCGCTTGACTGTTTGCCAGTGAGCGGCCACTAATGAAAAAGTCAACATGTTAAATGAGCAGACAGGTGAAGAGGTAGATTGACAAACGTGTAAATGAGACAGTAAAATGTTTAATAGGAAAATGGTAATCATTTCAAAATCAAATCTTCTCTACGCAAATTATAATGTTACCAAGGAGAAGAGCGCAAGCGGTGGTCAAAGTATTAAAGATAAAAGTGCTAGTGAACACCAATTTTCTACTGCAGAACTTTGCATAATCAATGTAATTTCAGGTTTTAAAATTTGCTGGCGTACTAATCTATAATGTTCAAGAGCCAATAGTTTATTCGTCATTATTATCGACAGCAATACAATAGCTTTTTTATAACTGAAATGTCACTGCCAATTAAACACGAGACAAATAAAATGTTTAAAAACAAACATAATATTAAAGAAAAATATTTAATTAAAACAGCCAAAAATATTGCAGCTGCCATACGGCTTTCACAGGATAGCTTCAGATAAACGACCGAAACTCGCAGTTAACTCTTCCCTACTAACGGAGACTAAGTTAACTTCTATCAGAAATCTGCAACAAGATCGACACTTAGCTTAGCCTGACGCCATATCGCGTAGGGCTTCTACATAGAAACAATGATGCACACGTGGGCCTAACACTGGTAGACGAACGGGTCCAATACCACCCAATTTGCCTGCAGTTGACTTAAGCTGCTTCTGCGATGTCCAAACTTGCCTACCATGTTTCTTGCATCAAGCTGGCGCTGGCTTAGAGAATAATGCTCCACTGGGCAATCGAACTGAATGATTGGGGCTCATTCATTTGTCTGAGCAGCACCTTATGGCCACCCTAAAAAAATATGCCTGCAGATGTCCGCACTGCTGATTCGTTGTTGGCAACGCCTGTTAAACAACGGCGGTCGAATGCATGCAAGCGTCTAAAGTCTTCGACTCTAAAGAACTAGTTGTCGTCAGTGAATAACAAAACTGCACATACACACGCTTTGTGTACAAGACCTTATTGGCAGAATTTGATGTTCGCGTCCCTTCATAAATAATTAAATAAAATCGGAGAAAGCTACTCTAGCTTTCATGATACTAATAGTGACGTCGTCATTCATATTGTCTGAGTCATTGAGACGTCTACCAATATATGAAAATCTTCCAACCAAGTCCAAATCTTCATCTGGAAGCCGTGGAGATGAAGTGAGTGATGAATGATCCAGTAGATGTAACTTACATTGAGAAGGTGCTAATGTCGTACCGAAAGACGGAAAAGCGACTGATAATCTATTCTACGTGGTTTAGGCAGCATCAGAGTTACCGTCTACACAGTCAAGACAGACTTATGTACTACCAAGGAGAAATTCGACGCTGCTCGCTGAGCGTATGGAAAAGTATACTTCGAAATGTCACCTATTAAAAAAATAAACATCAATGAGGAAAGTCGATATGCTTGACGAGCACCACTGTTAGAAAAAAACCTGTCTAATAACTCACTGTAAACTCTAACGCGACAAGAAGCGGATATGTATAGAGCAAGTTTTATGTTTAAAAGTTCAGTGGACATATAACTTTTCAACAGAATATCGTATAAAACAATACGCTCAGCCAGGTTGAATGCACCCTCGAAGTATGGAAAGATGGCTATTTTGAGACGGCGATATACACACCGTTGTTTAAGTCCTATAGTAAAGTAAAAATATTATCCATCAAACCTCGTCATGGCGGAAACCTGGCTTGTTCTATTGTTGGATTTGACTCCAACGATGCGCTGAGACGGCGTGAGATAATCGAAGGAAATAACCAATATATGACCGGAATTAGGTTTATACCACGATGAAAACTGCACGAATTCCGATTACGCTTTTTGAAGATAGGTATAATGGTCAACCAGTTTCAAACAATCAGCGCGGTTACTTCATTCCATTTAGCACAAAAAAATAGTCAACACCCTGCAAATTTTGTCGCAACCATTTGTACGTAAAATATGAAGTAAATCATCGGATGCTGCGGATTTAAGAGACAAGATTAAATTGCGTATTTCTAACTCTGATGGTTGTTCGATATTTTTGTTCCCCATCGTTTGTAAGGCCATACTTTCAAGGATCAGGAGTATAGCAGGTGCTAATGAAAATTGATCTTCGAAGTGTTCGACCCACGGTTCAAGACGACAGATTATTGTTGCAATCATTTATTTTTGATGGCGTTGAAATTCCTTTGACCTGTTGAACGAATAAGTTGGAGCAAACTCTGGCTGTTACTTTATGTGAATGCTTCTTCTATCTCTTCAGTCTTTCTGGTCCAAAAGAATTCGGAATCAACTTTATATTGTGTTTCTGTAAGTGTCTTATAGCTCAGCGAGTATTATTATAGGTTGAACTAGCAGGAATCTGCGCCTAGTTTCGAAAATCTCAATATACCTTTAGTAGAACCAATAGTTCATTCTACGGAAATCTAAAATGTGACACACAGTGGTTCCTGCAATCTGATTAACGAATCTTGTCTTCGACAACTTTAGGTTAGAATTTTCATTATCAAGTCCAGATAAACTCAATTGTTGTTGAAATGAAGGCCGTTCGAGTTTGCTCGCATCCATTTTAAATTTTTTCTTATTTAGCTTTCCGGAAAATTTGAAGTGAAAACTATAAATGAAAAGTGCATGGTCTGGGGCCATATACATATTCCAAAACAAACGGCAGTCCTACTGCAACCACGTCATATATAACTAATTGTTATATGGTCTATTTCAATCCGCAGTTGCCCAGGAGCTGGAGGATGCCAACTTGTGCAACGCCTTACGCTTAGTCTGAAGATCGTGATACTAAAGTCTAATATGTGCTCTGCGTCGCTTAAACACCAAACCTGAGTATTCACATCCCCCATAAGTAAGACTTTATTTAATAATCTTACTCGAATCAGTAAAGAATTTAAGTCGGAGTTGAAAGCGTCATTGATGTCTTCTTTGTTGCAATCAGTGGGATAAAACGAAAAGACAACGTTGGTCAGGGTTTCTTGAATTCATTCTAGTATACATATTTAAGCGTGCCGTACAGTTGGGAGTTTACGTAGATCCATTTAGTTAAGCAAGATTCAGATCGTGAGCGAATGACAATGCCTATTTCCCATTGTTCGACCTGATAAAATTCCGTGGCGCCAGAGGTTTGAAGCCAATAATGCAAGAATGAGGATGGTGCACCCAGTTTTGTAAGACTCGTTGAATCCTGTACTATAGTTTCCGATACCCAACATTTATCAACATCCAGTTAATCCATGCTCGTGCCAGAGTTTTCTGTTGTCCAATATGTTATAATGTCTCCAAATTGAATGCGATAACGTTAAAACTTAGCCTAAGTTTAATGGAAGTTGGTTTAATTTGATTATTTTATATATTTGTAAATATGATATTGGGCTGTGATTTTATCGAAACCGCCATATTTATAGCATATGAAAGAATGTTATTGTTAGATTGAAAAAATAAAAAGAAGAAAAAGAAGTAGAATCTGAAATGAAGTTATCTACAAGGTCACCAAATAAATGAGATAGAGCGGAACATATAATAAAATTAATAAATACCTAGACCATGTAAACCCATGCATTTCCGCTGTTCGAGCCAGGTTTTTGCCAGCTCAGAGTTAGAATGCCTTATCTGAAAGAAAATGCTACGACTCGACAAGTTATATTAAGCCGAGAATCAATTCACATTTTACACTGAAGGCTGATTAGGTTATGTGGGTCTCAGACGTTCAATCACGAGATACCCTCACCAGGCTACCGAGGCAATTCAAGAGTAAAGCCAAATCAACGTAAAGTAGTCCAGTGCTCTTGAAGACTGAAGATTGGCAAAATATGTGAAAAACCAATAACAAGCTAAACTTCATTGCGAAATCTTGTTAATTCCGTTTCTCGAAAAGTGTCCTTCAAAAACCGACCGTAAATAAGTGCTAGATAATAATTCAACTGTATACTATAATAAATGCAATACAATTTTGTAATAAAGACAAATATATAAAATAGTAATATTACACTATAATGGGCTTTCATTGTGTGTGAGACCTCGTCAGGTCGGAGCCGCATATCTTATTTTCTATGCCTCATATTTTTATTCTGGTTTGATTCTTGTCAGTCAGTTTGCCTTCGTATTCTAAGGATGATCATGAAAAATCAAAGCGAAGCAGTTTGTGTAACTGACAAAAGTTTTCCCAAGTCATTCAACTAGTTAAACACATTAGGATTGGTATTTAGCTCAAACTCGAAAACTTGATTTAAATAGTTTTTATCACCAACAGCGTAATCAATGATTCCAACCAAACTTTATCATGGATATTTATATAATCAAACGAACCTTGGTTGCGCGGGCGGTAATATCAATTACTTTAATCAAAGTTGCAAACTTGACATAGACACCTGACCCATTATTTATATACGTTTGTCAATATAAATTAGGTATTGTATAGTGTAGAAAAATGGAAGTCATCCAGTAGTCTGGTGTCGTCCTTATTGAGAACTCATCACGTACAATCAAGAATTTGCTGCGGACAGGACTCGAACCTGGGCACGTCTGCTTCTGAATCTAGTGCTCTAACCACTGAGCCACCCTACTGCAGACTACACACAATTTTCAGTTATATACCAAATAATGTTTCTTTGGTCCGCCTTTCCTTTATGTAGAACCTATACGGTATCACTTCCAACTAACCGTCCCCAATCTGTCATTATCGTACAGATACCACGTTACGTGTGGAAGTGGTATTGGAATGAATGTTTACATAATTAAACTAACATTCGTTGCGCGGGCGTTGATAAAAATTACTTCTATCAAGGTTGCGATCTCGATATAAACGCTTTACTCATTATGTGAATACATTTGTCAGTATAAACTAAGAATTGTACAGTGTAGAAAAGGCAATTCATCCAGTAGACCGGTTTCGTCCTTATTGGGAGCTCATCGCGTACTGTCAAGAATTTTCCGCGTTTAATTATATAAATGCTCATTTCATGAACACTTCTCCTAGTCCCGTGGTTTTTGTTCTATAATGACAGAGTGGGAATGGTTATTCGGAACTAAAAGAATGTCTAACCAAGAAACATTAGTTAGCATATAATTGAAAATTGTGAGTAGTTTATGGCAGGATGGCTCAGTGATTAAAGCACCAGATTCCAAAGCAGGCGTGCCAAGCGATTCTTAGTTTATACTGACAAATGTGTGCACATAATGGGTCAGGTGTGTAAATCAAGATCGCAACTTTGATTGAAGAAATTTATCATGAATATTTATTTTGGTTGAATTCGTATGCTGCAATTCTTGCCTACAGTTTTCGCTTCCTCTTTGATTTAAATTAATAAATTGCTACTTTTACGAAACTATTCACGATTTATGAAAAAAAAATTTTTCCTCGTGTATAGATTTAAGTTTAACCATGCTGTATATTATCTTATATTAATGTATAATTATAATGTTATATTGAAACATAGCTTCAATATGAATGCACGCTTATACAACACATTTATAATGACCATTTTGCTCGACCTTATTTTGACTGAAATATCCGGTTTTCCATCCAATAAAGATAGACAAGCAATGGGAAATAAATTTAGAATGCTTGTTAACATTAAACACCAACAAACCGGAAGTAAGGAAATGGATGCACCTGTGTATACTCGCACACAACTACACAAATCAAAAATTTTAATAAAGTTTGTGTACAAATTTATTTTGTTCGTTCAATTGTGAGATTCAAACAATCATGATTTAAAATTGAAATAAAGCATCAGTCAGAAAAAGCATATAGATACAAAACATCGAAAACGTTACATATAAATGTGATGAAATCCAAACCATATTTAACATTCACTGATTTTCATTATTACAGTTTTTTCATGGGAATTCCAGGTTTATATAATCATGTAAAGGCAGTTGAAACATTTCAGTTCTCTGTTAAAAACCGAGTAGATTTAGTATCAAACATAAACATTAACAAAAATTTCAGTCATGAAATGCGTAAGTTCAAGCCATTCTTATATCTGTTGTACCTTAACTTATCCAAAAATGATTTCGTCTAAGTGTCTAAAACATAGTGTGAAAAGAGCGCGCCGTGATAAAGTAAACTTTATCTAGGATAGCACATTACAATCATGAGAGCGCTGCTCTACATTCTACTGCACGTCCAGTTGTCTCCTGGAAAAGCCTCTGTAGTCTCATGAAAATGATGCGAAATCGGTTTTTTTTTAGGAAATATTATCAGCCTACTTAATCAACTTTTTATAGCTAGTTTGGACTGGGAGAGTATATGAAAAATGAGCATATAGAACAAATATTAGTTACATAACTTTTGTTATTAAGTGTTGCGCAACTAGTAAGGTGGAGTTCAAATATGACCAGAAGGTTAACCAAAGACAGCATGAACCGAATTATAACCTCTGAGGCGATCTAATATATATATATATATATATATATATATATATATATATATATATATATATATGCGTTTGTATATTAAGTATTGTTTACTTAGTAATCAATTAGTTCAAATAGGATCAGAAGGATAAACCAGTCCGAACGAATGTAGGGTATAATCTCATGTGCACATCTTTTTCGTTATAACTGGCGACTCATCAATAGGAACCGGTAATACGCCTTATAGCGTTTATATATTTGGCCGAGAAATTTAGGAAAAGATCATATAGTAAACTGGGCCTCAGATTAATGCTTAGGTCAGCTAGCATTGAACTGAGCCAAACTGACGATCCATAGACGCACAGAGCTGCTTAGGCAACGGCATATGTAAATAATCATGTCCAATATTTCAGTGAATAAGGCAAGGACCATGATTAAAAATAATATTCAGTGGTGCATAAACAAAATATTTCTACTTCTATTTGATTATGGAAAATTAGAGAAGCGATAAAAAGCAAATTATAACTGAATATTACTCACGATATAGCTGTTGGTGGATTAGTCATAGCATTCCGTTTCGGCTGAACACGCGCGATACCGCTTGACCCTGACAACCCAGTTACCACATTCGATTTTAGTTTGTTTCCGCTGGAAACAGAGCCCACGTTTCCGCCAACACCCGAAGTCTGTTGTGTTTGTCGAAGTGGCTGCAGGTTGTTACTGGGTTGTGAGATTTTTCGTTTAGCTCCAGAAGTACTTAAAGCGTCCGTGTTTTCTGACATTGACTTCGGTTGAACAAGACCGCTGGTTATTGTTCGCGACGCTAAGAGTTTGCTTTGCTGCCTTTGTGCATTCACTGACGAGGCCGACATAGCACAAGTTAGGTTTGTCGGCCTAACTAGTTGACTTTGAGCTGGAATTGCGTTCGATGGTATGGTGGACACATTGCAATTTAACTTTGTAGGCTCGACAAGTCGACTGCTGTGCGCCGAATCACTCGCTTTCGTAGTGAGTTTGGCACCAGGTTGATTGTTAGATTTGAAAGTGATGTCTTTTACACCATTCTGGTGTGGTGTTGGTGTAATTGCAGAACCATGTACTGATGACTCTCTGATAAGAGACAATCCTTTGGTAGGCAATAAGGAGCTTCTGTTGGTCGAAATGTCATCAATAGGGCTGGAGAAATTACTATTCAAAACAGAATTTGTAAAATCTTTTCCACTTCCACCAGGAGTTGAAGGGTTGCTGTTAAAAACTAGACCTTTAGAAAGCCTGGACGTCGGTTTCGCCAACAAACTAAAAGATCCTTGAGGCAGACTGCTAGCAGCGACTACTGACACAGGGCTGAGACGGGAAGTACTTCGATTAGTACTAACAACACCAAATCGTCCACCGCACTCTGGTGAATTTTCTTTTATAAATAGAAAAATTTCGGCATATAAATTTAGCATGGGAATGTTCTACAGCTAATTAGACAAATAAAGTAGCCTTCGGGATTTGTAGAGCGAAAGTATATTAAACTGAGACAACTGGAACTGAGACTCTGAATATGTTGCTCGTCATAAATCTTTGCCACTTTAAATTCGTAAGTCGCATAAATTTAGACTACAACATAATGAGACAGTCATACCACCTTGTGTCATTATCCAAATCGAATATAAAAGGTGACTTCGTTAGGCACCAAAGCAGCCCCAACACTAAAGTTCGATATAATTGAAGAAACCATTATTGCAATATTCAATAAAGTAACCTGTAAGTGTTATTTTTTAAAGATGTTGAAAGCTGTGAGTCTGTCGTAACTCAGAAACCTACAACTTCCTAATTAATTGTGAAATAACTTTACACAGTAAACCATTCCTTCGCAACCAAGAATATTCAAATGCAATAGCTTTAATTGAATAACGTCGTGGGCACTACGAAAATGTTATTAATTATGCCGTTCACGACTACAGTCTGAAAGGTTTGCTGAAATAGTGTGCATTCTGCATCACAGTTATTCTGAATTTTTTGTGATATTTAGTCTACTACAAATTCAAGGAGTTGGTAACATTACATTGTCCAATCAATATATATATATATTGAAGGAAGATGAATCAGTATATATATATATATATATATATATATATATATATATATATATATATATATATGTCTAATTAGGAAGAAAAAAATTAATAACAAAATGGATAATAGCCATTTATTTCGAGAATACTAAACTCGATCTACAATCTTTCATTTATATACATTCTGGGTTTTCGTTTGAAAATGTGGGTGGCAACAAATATGATTCGGTTTTCTATATCTTGTTTTGGCTGATTGGTAAGTGTGTATGCGTTTGTGTCTGTGTGTGTGCCTGTTTGCATGTAGAAGTCCTTCTCAATGTTTTGAAAATAGATGTCTGAGATCTGGTCATTATTGTTTAGATGGCTTGAGAATTAACCATCTCATCGAATTGTTCACTGTTACGTGTACGAGTGCTAATTTTCCGAGTGTAGTCTTTCGTTTCAGCCAAATATTCAAATGTAAACTCAGAATATATATAAATGAAAGATTTTAGAGCGAAGTTTAGTATTATCGAAATAAATGGCCATTATCCACTTTGTTATTAATGTGCTTTTCTTTATAATTAGAAATATACTGTGTAATATTCGATGGTAATGGACATAATAAAGATATATATATATATATATTGGAATTCCAAGAAGCAGCTAAGCAATAGAATCAAGCATCACCTACACCACAAAATTCTCCATAGAGGAGTAGCACCACCTGGAAAATCATAAATTACTGATCATATAATCCAAATCGGGCACCAAATGAACACAAATAATTTCTCAATTCTTCACAAAGCGAAATCAGAAAACTCTTCAATGATCTGATCAAACAGCAAACGCCCTTGCCGAATATTCAAGCGTTTCATCAGCACAAAATATAAATTGCCTCGCCGTGAATAAAGGAAAGCAGCACGTTTATTTAGTAAAAAAATAAATAATATGTACATAGGTCACCGAATGTAATATTAGCAAAAGATAGGCAACAACAAATTCAGATAGACACGATGTTTCATGAACCAAGAAAACGATATGAGCTTGGCAAGGGACGTCTGTACATTTACCACAGAACCCGCTCACCCAGACACTGATGAACAAAAAACCAAAAGATAAAAAAGATGCTTGCTTCCTCAAATAGACGGTACGCCCAGCCCAGATGGACAACTGCCTGACACAAAACAAATAACCAGATGTCGTATATTTTTTTTAATGACACAAAGAGACACTAGCTGATCTTCTAGCTCAGATCAGCGTAAAATCAATAATGAGCTTCAATTTAAATAGTTTATTACCTATTAGAAAGGTTAGAATTGAAGCTTGGACTCGACAGTCTGCCAAGCAGCTAACACATATTCAATGTCTAATACAGATATTTTGAAGAGAGGCAACTCTTGACATGGCTTATACGTGCGAATAGAAACTTCAGTATGAAGTACTATTGGTCACAATCCATAAAAACCTTTCTAAACTGTACTCAATACTCGTAAAAAATTGCTTAATATACAAACGCTGGCAACAGTCTACGATACCTGAATAGGGCGTTGTATTTGTTCTATTCATCGTCACTGGAGCTGATCTATTTGACGCTGAATCAGTGGAACTAATACTGGCGGCTGGGCTTGTGTAACCTGGTGTCGGCTCCGAGCCAGTCATCTTGTGCGAGATATGAAGTTGCAGAGGTGACAATGCCGGAGGTACTACGTCTGACGATCGTCTGCTGGACTCTTTGCTTTTAGTCTGAGACAATGCATCACTTCCAGACGAAGGCGGACTAACAATGATCGTGTTGGTGGAGCAATCCCCTAGATGATCGACAGCAGCGCCACTGCTAACGATTTCGGCGGATTTGCTGCTATTAGTCACAACCGGCACAGAGTTGCTGATAACAGCCGCTTGACAAGGCAGTTTCGAGAAAGCAGCAGGTTTACGAAGTCCACTAACAAGTCAGAAAAACATAATGATATAGGCATAAAAGGTACGCAATACATGGTAAAGAAGAAGAATTTGTTACAATGATGGCTTGTAACACATTTGCTTAAATCGTTTGTTGGAAGCATTGTACAGTGTGCTATTAGAAGCCGGAGGAAGGTAATGGAAATGAAGATTAGATTGTACCTCATCTCCAGTGGTTAGTACAAATGATGTGGAAGCCCTCGAAGTGAGGGGACGAATCAGCACCCAGCCAATACGAAGACGAACTCAATGCGAACTTGGAAATGGGGATCAATCGGATTTTCGCGGAACTGATTATGCAAATCTACCGCCCAAGAAAGTAAACCGTGGATGCTCTAAAAGTTGACCATAATTTTAAAACCTAATTTAATTCAAATTAACTAGATTATTTGGAGAAGCTCGCGTAAATACAGACTTACTAGTTAACTGCTACGGATTTGGATTTCTCAATATTGCATGAATGCGCTTCCGAGCTTCGTAGCCTGAACATTAGTCATTACCTTCTGATTAGTGACATAGTTTATTTATAGATGCTAATTACACCTATTAGCAAGTGATGCGTAGTTAAAGAGAATATCGGCCACACGAACGGTAATGTTACATCAAAAAACGTGACGACTATAAAGCGATACAATCATTCTTCTCTTTAAAACAAATAACGATGCTTCAGTCGGTTATGATGGTGGTTGGCATCACGTTCCGTACCAAGATGCACTAGTAGTCCACAAAGAAAGAAATAAAGATGGCAGCGTGAGAATATATCATACACACAGTCGACTTCCTCGAACATATTTCGGTCAATGAGTTGTCAGTAGAATTATCATCAGATATTATCTTCCATCTTTTTCACTCCAAGTTCCAAAGAGAATCCTACAAAAATGTATGGCTAATTGTGCATCTATTCATTCCTCAATTACCACAACTAGTTATGGAATGTTTAAGACACAGTAGAAAATATTTTAAAAATTATACATAGGACTGCAATCACTTATAAATAAAGACCTAGCTTCAATCGAACAAAGTGAGAGATTATATCAATGCTTATATTCTAGAGCTCCGTCCTCCAATATCGTCATCTTAAAGAATACATTCTAAGTTACATAGAATGGATTTATTCTAAAATGATACCTACGCATTCAAACTTTTTCATTTGATAATACTAATTGATATAGTCTCTGTTAAAATAGCTAAAAATCCAAATAAATTCGTTCTAACCATCTAAAATATTATATATATATATATATATATATATATATATATATATATATATATAAATTTGTAAATTTTACTCTATTAGGAAGGGAAAACACATTTGACGAACAACTAGATAATAGCCCGTTTATTTGGAGGATATTCAACAACACTTTACAATCTTTCATTTATATACATCCTGGGTCATATTATTAAGAGTGTGACAATCAGCCTTTTCATTTTACTTCTATTTCTTGTTGATGATTTATTGTGGAATGATTTGTTAATGCATGTGGGAATGAGTTTGTGTGCGTGCAGGGTTCATTCTCATTGTTTTACAGAGTGGGGTTTAAGATCTCGTTATTCTTGTGCTGATAGACTGAAATTTGACCAGCGTTTCGCTTTTTTCAATATTAGGAGTTGTAAAGCAATTTCCTCATTTGATATATTTTGTTTCGCCTTGTTCTTTAGTTTCCTTTCATCACCATCCTAACAGCGCAAGGTGTTCATGTTTCGGTGTTGATCGCTCACATTAACATATTGTTTGTTGCGGCAAACTAATATTTACGCAAGTATTTAATAGGTATTGCGTAACTAGTAACCACAAAGATACACCAAAGTCAGCATGAACGAAAGATATAATCTGAGGTACATATTCGCGCCGTGCTTAGACGAAGTAGAAGCTGGCGCTACGATTTATACTTACTACATATTTGATCAAGAAATGTGGGACAATTGGATGGTACAATCTCCTATACGAATGTGTATTCAAGCTGTAATGGAGTTAACCTCGACAGTGCGCCTTTCAAGCCAACTCACTATATATAATATACACCGAGCGTGTAAAGGGTGCCAACACAATGGTTTTCAAAATGCTAAATCGGTACATGGTACCAATACAATATATTTCAAGATATTCATAGAGCTCTTCATGTGAAAAAATAAAGAGAAATTTTATCAGATGCAAAACCCTTTTCCTTCTAATATTTTTCTCAAGTATCTAAAAATGAATATATATATATATATATATATATATATATATATATATATATATATATATATATATATAGAGAGAGAGAGAGAGAGAGAAAGAGGCAGGCAAAAATGGAGTAAATTTAAACTTGGACGGTGTGAAAAAAAGAACAACCAATCCTTTGCGTGCATCACCTCCATTTCAAGGAAAATGCCCGAACATGCTATTCCCGCTTGAAGAAATCAGGCTGCGGTTTGGTTATCTTTAGAGTTTCGTATAAATTATTCAAACCCAACTCGTTACATATAATGTATTTCGTGTCTGTGGTTTTCAAAATGCCGAGTCCGTACATGGTACCAATAAAATGCATTTCAAGATATGCCGAATTTGATCGAAATTGAGAATGGCTACTTATGAAAACCTGTTTCTCCCGAAGATCCAAATAGTTCGGCCTTGAGCGCCAAAAGTTTCACACAACTTATATTGTTTTGCAATTTTTATCAATGTTAACGATGGTAGTGATGCCGTTTTGGAAGCCGTTTTTCTTCTGAGTGCTGCCAATGCAATCGAATGTTTGTTGAGGCTGGTCTAATGAGTGATCACGCAAGCCTGTATGATAGTAATTGTTGCTTCGTTTTCTTATTTGTGGCCATAGAAGTAAAATTTCATATTGGCTCGGAGATAACTAATTTTCCTGACGAGCCCAACAATTTTTAAACAATTTCTTTAGTAAATTTCGTTGGATTCTGTTGATCAATTGCTATTTCGTACGTTCAAGTTATATACAAGAGCATATACATGGACATTTGTTTACAATGAAGGATTTGTTCAGAATCGGCAGTTTATCCTTGGCACCGAATTGAACGATTCCCTTTTTGTTGAATGTGATGCTAACCTTTGCCCTAGGAAAATTCTCTTTAGCCATTCGATTTAACCGCTGTGTAATTATTGATGCCAGAAAGTCGCCTCTGAATGGTAAGTTTAGGAAAAAGTTTTTGACGAATCGCTTCGGGTAGATTTTAATTAGAAAACATTTCTCAGGGAAACCTAGCTCGCCCACGATCTTGTATTCATGGTAAAAAAATGGCGCGCTTGACGTCCCATCCTTATTTACGAACATTCCGCTGTAAAACAATGATTATATTTTGTGACCTGATTAGGAATGACTTCAGAATTTTCCTTTAGACACATTTACTTCAAAGACCTCATATTAGCATGTACAAAAGACGTGCGATTTCCATTTGAAGGTAATTGTTTCCGGCAGTTGAATGGTGTAGCTTCATTACACCTCACCTTGCTAAGTTCTTCGCAATTTAATTTCGCTTAAGCTTAACTACGCAAAAACTTAAATTACATTTTGAGTATACAGGGTTATATATATACAATACATACTCAAAAAACGTGTAGCCATTCATTTATAACACCATGTATGCTCAACATGTAATTTACGCAATTAAACGAACATTGTTTGCGCGGGCGGTGATAAAAATTAATTAAATCAAGGTTGCGATCTTGATATAAACACCTGACCCAATATGTACATACATTTGTCAGCATAAACTATGAATTGTGTAATGTAGAAAAAGGCAATTTATCCAATAAGGACGAAGTAGGTCTACTGGTTGAATTTCTTTTCCCACGCTATAAAATATTTAGTTTATACTGACAAAGGTATGTACATAATTGGTCAGGTGTTTATATCAAGACCGCAACCTTGATTTAATTAATGTAATTTACGTTTTTGTGTAGTTAAACTTAAACGAAATAGAATTTCCAGAACTTTGCAATAATATTCACAAATAAATTTACCTTCATTTTTCAATGTGTGTATTATCCTTCCTACTGAATAAGTAATGATATATATGACTGAAAATGAATGTACATATTTTTGCGATACTTTTTTGGAAAATAAAGCGAAGCTTAGTTCAAGGTAACTACGGCTTCCAACAATACTCTTACGCCAATTTATTTTGAAAATTGAAAGATATACATAAAACTTTATAGTTGAGCAGATAGAAAAGTATAAAGCAGTAAAAAAATGTAATCTAAATGCAGTCTAATAGTCTGTAGGGGAACAAAAGACACAATTTGAATATTACTCAAACGAGGATTCACATACCCAGTTGGTGTTGAAAGTCCACTTCCAGGCAGAACAAGCCCCGTCATTGCTTTCCTGTCACTCACCTTGACCGTGCAGTTTGTAGGGTTGAACATGAGACTAGAGGCAACAGATCCGTCATTGTTTCCTCCGCTCGCCTTCATGCACAAGAAATGTTAGTTTATTAAGAAAATAGTTATGTTGGTGTGTGTTTAGATAAGTACTCGTTCATTTTATTTCGTGTGATTATAATAGTTAAGTGCATGATTAGTTTGCTCCATAAGTCAGACATATAGCATAGCAGGAAAATAGTAGCAGCAACTCAAGCCATATAATACGTGCACAAGTT
Organism: Eudiplozoon nipponicum; assembly: GCA_029291075.1. NCBI lineage: Eukaryota > Metazoa > Platyhelminthes > Monogenea > Mazocraeidea > Diplozoidae > Eudiplozoon > Eudiplozoon nipponicum. The sequence continues at coordinate 110,967 of JAQBSW010000586.1, forward strand.
TAATGACAAGCGCACGCATCATCTAATAAGTCAGCATACAAGTAAACAGACAAAATAATTGTCGAATAAGAAACGTTACGTTTGTTCCGAAAACACTTAGACATATAGAGACAGTAGAAACTAAACATTGAATCAGATATCCAAGGAAATTCATCAAGTAGACCGGTGTCGTCATTATTGGAAACTCATCCCATACTTTCCAGAATTTTCTGCGGCCCGAACTTGAACCGGAGCACGTTTGCTTCCGAGTCACGCACTCATCCACTACGCCAACTTAACTGCATATTAAACGTAGTTTAAACCAAAATATTGCATCAATTAGCAAAGGCGATTCATTAAATAGGCAAGTTCCGTCATTATTGGTAACCGAGCAAGTATTTTCCAAAATTTTTCGCATTCGAGGCTCAATCCGAGGCACATTTTCTTCGCAGTCATGCACTCATGCACTGTGCCACACCGAACGCATAATACAGTCAAGCTAAAGATGTATACCAAATTATGCGTTTGGATAGCCCTTCCGCCATTTGGCGCCCATTCGATTAAATTATAATTACTCGCGGTCCCACCAGCTTGTACTCCAAGATAAATAGCATCGGACTACATGTTTTTCGCGTTGAATACACAAATTGTCAATGAAAATATATCCAAATACATTGACTTGCCTTTTTGTCAGTATGAATTATATTAATACTACCACCTCCAATGATAAGCCTCACAGAGCCGAAATGCTGAGACGAATCACATTAATACAGAGCTAAGAATATTGGAGAACCTACACATGAAACAACAATACCCTCTTTTATTGCTGTTTTCATATAAATTTAAATTCACTAGTTACAATTGCAAACATTTAACAACAGAGGATGCTTTATAACTTTACCATAAAAATAGCAATAGTAGGGAAATCTTGTCTACCTATCAATGAACACATGAGTTACTATAACAACCTGGGTGAAAATTGAACGTTCATGCAGACTTTATGTGACATTGGCTTACTTTAACTGAAATTAATTTCAATTTAAGAATTACGTTTTTCTACATTGCGTGGATTTTTGTTTTACTTGCTTCGAAAAGTGCCTGGCAATCCATCTGGTTAATACTGTGACTTAAAAAGGCCAATTATCTACGATCTGGTAAGGTGTTTACGTGTTCACGATTCTGCATGAGTGTATTTGCTTCTTAATTGTTTTTTTATTATATCATCCTGAAATATATGTATCACATACTCTGTTTTTAATAGAGAAATATTCTGCTCATGGAATGAGTGGAAACAACTTACAGTTTCACTGTTCGACGATAATTTTTTGGTATCTAATGGTAGTTGCGTGATTTTCGGGGACTCAGCCAAGCCAAATCTCTTGTCTGTTCCGGGTCGATTGGTCTGCATATTGAAATTAGAGGGCCTCGGTAAAGCACATAATTTAGAAGCCGATAAGACACCGTCAGTTGAACTGTCTGCCTTGGCTGGAATAGATCGTCGAAGAGTAACAAGCGATGGTTTTATCAGGCTGGGCTCTTTAACACTTGACGTACCAGTTAAAACAGCATTCTCGTCTACTGGCGGGCCTGAATTGATACCTTTAAAAGTAAAGAGAGAATAAGAAATATCTGTACGTTGATGCGATTTCGTATCATTAAGATCTGATAAAGATTTCCATTCTGCGGTTAAAAGTCACACATATTTATGATTCAATATAAGGCAATATTTTGGAGTTTATTCAGCACATAAACACCCTTAAATGAGCCATAACTCATAACAGATTTAAAAAGTACATAAACAACGAAAACATAAGAACTAATTGTGAAAACATAAGATAAGAATAAGTTGAATACTTCGACAGCAGATGAGGTGAAACCAATATTCTAAGGCTTACTTTTGATAGCCAAACGCAATTTGAACTAAATATAAGCACACCTCTGTTATTCACGCTCGTGCCTCCAAAAAATATTAACCCCAATTCATTTGCATACATAAACAAAAATCGTTGTCTTCTGAACAGTAGAATTCAACAAAGCTTTAGGTAATAAGTAAAGAAAACGAAGTAAGCAAACGTCTGCCATCTTAGCTGTAACTTTAATGTCCATACCTGAATGATCACATGACTTATCTTTTGGTCGACGTTTGCACACGAATAGACTCCGTCTCTAAGTCCCAATAAAACCTTTTTAAATGTCAGGTTATAGTTGAGCCAAGTCTGCTTGTTCAATAATATGAATACCGAAAGACCTAACAACCAGACTAACAAAGCGATTGAATTACTGTTTGAAAACGTAACAGGAAGATTTAAAAGCTTAAGAGTGAAACCAAATGATCGATAAACACTGCTGGCGTTGAACCTATTTACCGGAGAGACCAGTAAAATTAGTTTGTGATTAAAGAGGAAGGTAAATCTTAATTTCTTTGTTTTTCGTAGATGAATTTAGTAGCGCGCACGGGCCCTCTAAGAACTTTCTGATCATGATGCTTAGAACATTGTATTACGCTATTTAATTCCATGTTAAAGTAAAACCTTATACGGTTCATTACAGTATTGTCTAGCAATCAAAATAAAAGTGTTTATTTGTAAAACGTATTTCACATTTTACAAATCTTGACTGCGGCTGAATGATATATATAAGTCATTTTAGATTAATCCAACTTAAAAATCGAGTTAACAGCCAGTAACATCGTCCTTCTTCAAGTCAAACAAGCGCATATTGGAACAAAGCAACAGTTTTTACGTAAAAGGTTACCAATAATCAAGATGTTACCATCGTGTTCGAACTTCAGCACTATAGCACGTGATCTAACCATCTGAACCAAAGAAATACAGTATGCGTGCTTATTTGTAACAATTAATTCAGCATGAAGTAAAAAGGGTATTTTACAATGACAGTCAATTTATACATCTTAATTTACATTGTATCTAATCTGCGTAAAGTTGATTAAAAACAGATTTAACAGCAAATATGCAGGAATGCTGTTAGTAAAAAAGAGCATAGAAGTACACCAGAATTTAAGAACTGCTGCTTCATTGTCGCCTAAGCATGAAATTCACAGCGGCGTTCAGTTTGTAGAATTACACTTGATTACACAATCATAACGTGGATAGGTGGTTTGTAGTTAATTAATCTGCACTAACACTGTTTGCCATCCAAGGCTGACGAGCTCAATCTACGCGGAATAATATCAAAATTTATTTACTTATCGTTTTTTGTTATTCTGTTATGACCACACGTCAGTAATGCACCTTTTTGTACATAAAACTCTTAATATCAAGTATCATGTTGGTAAGACACATGAATAAGCATATCACGTGAATTTTCTTAAATCATGTACATAGTTGATCCGCTTTATCTAACACATGCTGATGTTAACAACCGCATGTTTATTTTATTTAAACCAATTGTACACCAAACAAAAATGCTACCAGCGCGATTGACTTCAAAAATAGGATCAGAGTTTAATTTAATGCCGCGAACGTCAGTTAAATGCACTGTTAATACTCCCACGCAATTTATTATAAATAGATTTTTCGGTAACACGTGTATTGGCAATGATTCGCAGATCAAAACATCCACCAATCAGTAATTTAACATTAATAGCTATGATGTTAGCCCAAATAGGCAAAGAAACACGCAATAAGATGTAGTAAATTATAACCAACTGGACCAACGTCTAAAATTAAATAAATAAACACCAAACAAGAATTCATTGATTGGGTGAGAATAACTGGTATCTTAATTAAGATTGAATGCGTGAGAAAGCATCAATCCCATTTTTTTCAATTTGACACACAATAAGGCAATACTACCGAAATTCACTGGCCAATGACGGTAGCAATGTTGCTACGCTATGCGACGAGTGGTGAGGGGACAACACTTGTACTAAATTCCCAAGAAACTCCATGAAATGTCACTGGAGCCGGCTTATCCTCCAAAAGGAGTCAGCCGCAGTAAAGTAAAGTAAGTAAGTATGCTATGCGACTGGTTAGATGCAATGGAATCGATGGTAACTTTATGTAAAGAATAGTTATCGCCACTTGTGCAATCAATGCTTGTTTAATTGTATAACTTACATACATGTGACAAAAGATGCATATATTTTTCTGCCTAAACTAAGCTATTTATAAATTAGAAAAGGCAATTTATCCAGTAGATCGGCTTTGTCCTTATTTGGAACACTTCCTGTACTGTCCAGAATTTGCTTCGGCCAGGGCTCGAACCTGGCCATGTATGCTTCGGAATGTGGTGCTCCAAACACAGAGCCACGCACGCTACACACAATTTTCCTTTATATACTAACCAATGCTTCTTGGTTAGCCTTTCGTTTAGGCGGATCCTATATAGCGTACCCTTAGACCTAAAGTTCCAACTAACCGCTCCCAATCTGTCCTCATGGAACAGACATCATGCTACCTGGGGACGAGGTTTTGGATTGAACATTTATCTAATTAAACGAATATTGTTTGCACGTGCGGTGATAATTAATTAAATCAAAGCTGCGATCTTGACATAAAAAACTGTCACATTATATACATATATCTTTCAGTATAAACTAATTATTGTATAGTGTAGAAAAGGCAATTCATCCAATATACCGGTTTCGTCTTTATTGGCAACTCATCACGTAATGCCCTGGCAAATTGGCTCCACTTGAAGGGAAGACTAACCAAAAACATTAATTGGTATATAATCGAAAAGTGCGTGAAGTGTGCAGAAAAGGTGGCGCAGCGGTAAGAGTCACAGCCCTTATAGCATATGGGCCCAATTTCGAAACAAATATTTTCCAGTCGCGACAAATTCTGGCAATTACATAAATAGTTCTTAATAATAACGAAACAAGTATACTTGATAAATTGCCCTTGTAACATCACGCAATGATAAACTTATACTAACTATATATATATATATATATATATATATATATATATATATATATATATATATATATATATATATATATATATATATATATATCATTAAAGAGGGGTGCAGCTCCTACACAAAAATCAGCAATTTGCGAACATGTACTACTCACAGGTCATGCTGGTAGTAGCAACATTTTTGCAGTTCTGTACAAAGCAAAAACGGAAAAAATGCTTCCGGCATTTGAAGCTATTGCAATTAACAGGCTGAACCCCTGCTTAAACGTGCAGAAAGTAATTCAAAAGGAAATTAAATTGGACTGGAACAAAGACAACTGACAGGCCTTTAAAAATAGCCTACGTTCCGCAAAATACGACACACACGTCAATTACGGACGCACTTACAATGAAATCGATGACACACCACATGACGTTACGCAAAAGGATTGGTCTAAATTGCGTAAAAAAGAGACATCGAAGAGGGGATTGGTTACGATAAATGTACAGTTGAGATTGGATGAACGAATTTATTAACGAATCCAGAATAATAGCTGTAGATACTGGTAAAAATAAGATTTATTAATAAATTTTATTCCATGGAATAAGTGTTTTCATATTTTAAAAATGGTGAAACTTGTAACGATATATATATATATATATATATATATATATATATATATATATATATATATATATATATATATATATATATGAATGTGTGTGTGACAGAGAGAAAAGTAAATTCGCAATAGAACACTTACAACTAAGCATCCTTTTCACAAATATTTGTAATCAAATTATTCTGAATTCGTTAAGGCTTTCTTCATTTATTCAATCATTGTTGTACATCTTTCTGTCTTGTGATTCAGATTCAAGGAGTAAAGTCGCCAATAACATCCTTCTTAACCATTTTTTTCTTTGCTGTCTCCATATAGACTTATTCATTACATCATACGATATGACATCGCTTTAATTTTAAATGTTTCATATTTCAATTATCGGTTCCATACACTGCCCAAATGGTTAGTCCGTTTGCTGGAACCACTGCGCCAATTATATTATTCAGATTCTTTTGGTTTGTTAAGCAAATTCAAGATATAATGATTAAAAACAAGATTATGGTGTCTTTTGATTTTACGCCTTTGTTTATAAAAGTTTTAATTGAATAAACCATTGACATTACAGTTCAAGCGGTAGACAACAACATATCACCATCTCCTATCCCAGGTCATACTCTACGGAAGCTTGTTAGGCTACGACGAAAGATTTACAGTTTCGCTTTAACGAAGACACGCATAAAAAGGTTTATGGTGTGAAAAAGTGGATCCTCTTTATTCTAATAATGCTTGAGATTTTCCTAGACCACCTTGAGAACACATAATTAAAGTGTGACATAATTAAATGTGCACAATGACGCCAAAATTACAAGTTTCATGTCAGAGCATAAAAAAGATAATTGCCTGCTTTCTTGAATGTAATACTGAACAACGTCGCAAATTATTATAATCAAGGTTGCGGTCTTGATATAAACACCTGACCCATTAATTACTTACATATGTCAGTATAAACTAAGAATTGTATAGTGTAGAAAAGGCAATACACAATACAATTCTTAGTTTATACTGACATATGTAAGTAATTAATGGGTCAGGTGTTTATATCAAGACCGCAACCTTGATTATAATAATTGTTACCACCATCCGCGCAACCAATGTTCGTTTAACGTCGCAAATGTTAATTTAAACAGAACAACTTACCATAAACCGAACTGGTCTGCACATTATTTGCATTATAGCATTTTTATGTTTTTTATGCAAATTATCAGCAGTTCGCGACTGTTTTTTTCAAGAATTGACAGAGTGATCAGTCCATATTCTAAAGAAGACGAATATACCAAAGCATTAAACCATCTAATTTCTAAAGGCTGTGCTAGACAATTGACCGAGTCAATTATTGATGGGGAAATCACATGAAACTGGCGTATTTAAGACTAGAAAAGGAAGCAATTAACCTGAAAATATCATTTAACGAGGATGATGTATTCTGCACAGTACAGAAAGAAGATGACACAATTAAACATTGATTGATTGCGCGGGTAGTGGTAATAATTCTTTAAATCTAGTTTGCGAGCTTGATGTAAACACCAATCCCATTGTATTTGACCAGTCGTCGAACAACATAACAAAACTACCGCCATTCGCACGAACTGACGCGTTTCGACATTCCATGATCATCATCAGAGTAAGACGGCAAACTGACTAGTGAGGATCAAACTGCATTGCATATATATGGAAAGCAAAATTAGATATGCGGCTCTCACCTCTAGAAGTCTTGCATACATTGTACGTGATTGGAAATGTCGGCTGCACAATTTCTATGCAATCACGAACATAAACTGTTTGTAGCTTTCGCCACATATACATATATATATATATATATATATATATATATATATATATATATAGATAGATAGTTTCTAATTTCACCATTTATTTATATATATATATATATATATATATATATATATAGACAATACAATTTAACAATAATTGATTGAGCGGGTGGTGGTAACAATTCTTTAAATCAAGTCCAATAAATACGCGCAGGTTTCCAAACAATTTACTTAGGTTGATCGTCCAGACGGTTAATTAATCTAATGAAAGATCAGAGCAATTGAAACGCTTATTTTAAATCAAGTGGTAAATGCACGTATGCAATTACATCACATATTATTGAAACCTCGTATGCTTTCCAGGCGTGGCAATTAAGATGATTTATAAATACAATAACAGAGATGAGTTAGCCACATATGAATTTCTGCAGATAAACAAACCACAGTCTGATTTCTGCAAGCACGAGAAGCATGTTCCGACATTGAGCTTGAACTGGAAATGATGCAAGTAGACGATTGGTTGTTTACTTATTTTGCACTATCCAAGTTTAAATTGTTTCCATTGTTTTACCTTCCTACATATATATAGATATTCATTTGTAGATACTTGAGAAGAATATGAAAGAAAAGGTTCGTATATCTGATAATTTCTTAATCTATGCACAGGAAATGTTTCTATGAATTTTATCAATACTCGCATTCTAAAGCCATATATATATATATATATATATATATATATATATATTGATTTTATGTTACATAAAAGTAAATACAATATAATTACTTGAATTACTGAAAAATAACAATTTTTCAAATTTAATTTATGGGTATGGTAACCAAATAATTTAATTATTTTTCATGATTAAAACAATGCATTAAATATAACTAAACGTCCTATAGAAACGTTAATGCAGAACATTAGAATGAAAACAAAATGACATTTACAAATTGTTTGTTGCTCATAATTAGCATATACACATGTATCCAGTAATCCAGACGCACTTGGTAACAAGTAAGTTAATATGGGATCATATGCATGTACCCAAGTTAGCATGCATAGTATGGATAATCCTATTGATGCATGTGTCGCATATTTAATATCCACCTATTAGAAGTAGCTGACATTAGTCTCCAAACTCAGTACAGTGTTGAGTTGCAATAATAGACCTATTGCTTAGAAGGTTTTTGGCGTACTTCCGACTCCTACCAGTAGAGAGCCAGTAAACACGAAACACGTGTGTAAACGAGATTACATATTCCATCCATGATATCAGTTTTACATCCTCCCAGACTTAAATCGATTAATTTGTTACTTGATGTGCTATGTCAAATACACGTACAATACCAAAAAAGCTTCATCGTCAAATATTGGCAGAATTATAAATATCGTTTAACGAGGCAATCACATTAATATAACTTACTCTGTCTCAAATCTTCGGGCGGTAGACAAGATTCCTCTGGCGCTTTTATTGAAGTTAATAAAGATTGATCGTCTACATTTCCCTCACCAAAATTATGACCAATATCATCTGTGTAGGCTAAATTTGCACTGAGTCTAGGAGAATCTGTTTTGTCCGCATTGTAGCTTGATCGACTTCCACTAACTAGCATGATATCGTCATCGTCATCATCATCAATAGTAATGGAATCGTCGAGAAAACAGTCATCCGGTAATAGCTGTAGACTCGAAGCTTGGCTCTCATCGTTCGCTCCACAATCATCATCACAACCATCAATAAGACCGGAATGACAAACAATATCTCGTTCTGGCTTAACATTTTCTCTCAACCCAGCAAACTAGAGGTAAATCAATAAAGCATAATAGAAACCAGCGACGCGTCAATTCAAAGACATTTAAAAAATTGTCAATAAACATAGGCCCATGAATGAAGATAAACATGTTTAGAAAAATACTTATGCACACATCAGTAACGTTGGCTGCACGGGCGCTGATAACAAATTAATATCAAGTTTGAGATCTTGGTGTTAACACCAGTTCCATTATATACATACATTTGTCAGTATAAAATAATAATTGTATAATGTGATAAAGGCATTTATCCAGTAGTCCGGTTTCGTCCTTATTGGGAACTAATCACGTATTGTCCAGATATAGGCACAGACAGGGCTCTAACCTGGGCAAGTCTGTTTCGGAATCTGGTACTCGAACCATTGATTCAAACTGCTGCACACTACACACAATTTTCAGTTTTATACTAAATAGTGTTTGTTGGTTATACTTTCCTTTAAATGGAGCCTATACAGCAAGTCTTTAGACCTAAAGTTCCCAATAACCACCCCAAATCTGTCATTATAGAACAGGCATCACGCTACCTGGGAACGTAGTATAAAATTGAACAATTATATACTTAAATAAATATTGGTTGCGCGGGCGGTGATAATAATTAATTAGTTAAATCTAGATTGCGATCTTGATATAAACACCTGCTCAATTATGTATATACTTTTTTTCAGTATAAATTAGGTATTGACCAGACATTGCCGCGGACAGAGCTCTAACCTGGGTACGTCTGCTTCGCATTCTCTGGCACTAACCACTGAGCCAACCTGTCGCATGTTACACACAATTTCCAGCCATGTACGAAATAAATAAATGCATTTATACATAAACAGAGATTTGAGTATCTCATTGCAAGCAGAGCTAATTATTCTCGAGCTACATTTCCGAATAAACCAAGTATCCATGTATATATCATGAATTGTGCACCTAGCCACAAGTTGGTTCAATTATGACGAAAAGAACATGCCGAATTTAGCATGAAAAATACATCATTTCATCTACACGCGGATTTTGTGATATCTGACGATTCATCACTATGAGCACACACTACGCCCCAAAACCTTTATTGATTAAGCAAAGAAATTTCGGATCGTTTCACGGTGCATTTTACTAATCCGATAAGAAAAACTTAAGCAATCCGACGTCAAAAACAATTCCCAATATATCAAATGTACTAAATATGTAGAGGGTGCCAGCGCCATAATTTTGGACACACAAAACTACGAAAATCAGGCTGAAGCACATTGAACATCAACACAGCCTGATTCTATATGACAGAAGACACAAGGCCTATACACTCAACCATTTAAGCATAACCAATCGCAGCCGGAGGCACTTTTTTCGCATGATGGCGATCATAATGCCTCAGTACTAAGGCGATAACATCGTCAATTGTTTCCCTTCCTACTTATTCCTGAACCAAAGAATTCCAAAATTACCAAATGAAATTAGCTATCCGCGTGACCGTATGGAGCAGTAATTTTTTTTAAAGATAGGTCCAATTTTAATCCTTCAATACCAATCGAGTTCATTATATCGTTGTTGTATGGTTTGTCAGGGCGCGTCGGTCGTTAGACCAGAAATTTCGGAGCCAACTGTAGTAGTATAGCTAGAAAGAGTTGATTTCCAGGATAACTCTATGTATAGTAGACTAGATGCCCAACTAAATGAGTGAATGGCGGCTTAATCGATATCATGTTATTTTCTGTTTCATTTTTAGAATTCCCAGGTAAATTGAGCTATACACGACTTATTATATTTATCTATTGGGTATATGTGTATATTTTGTGCGCTTTATGACTGAGGGGGCCCAGAAACTATAAAGCTAAATGTTCCAATTAAAACTGAGTTAATGCGTAATTGTGTGCTTTATTTAAGATCACACTGATAAAGCCTTCATAAGCTATTAATAGTGTTTTCCAATATTCAAGTCTGACTATAGTTATATAGCAAGAGCAATCAACTCCACAATTGTTAGGTCGCCCAGAATGGCATAGGGAGAAAGAGAGAATTGTGTAGAGACAATTCTGTATTTTATTTATAGTGAAACTTTTACTTACATGTCACAATTTTAATTGTATTTTTAATACACCGGTTAATGAATTATTTAAATCAAGTTGGTGAGCTTGAATTAAACACCAATCCCACTGTATTTAGCCATACATCGAAAAACAACAAAATTCCCGTCAGTTACAAATACTTGCCTTTCGACCTTCCATGGTTATCATCACAGTATGAAGGCAAACTGACCAGCGAGGATCAAACCGCAATGTATATATATACATATATATATATATATATATATATATATATATATATATATTATATATATAAATATAAATATATATATATATGAAAAGCAAAATTAGATATGCAGCTCTCACCTCTAGTAATCTCGCATGCATTGTACTTTACTGGAAAGTTCGGCTGCTCAATTTCTATGGCACACATATAAATAGGCAAAACAATTAAACAATCACTGATTGTGCAGGTGGTGGTTAATGAATTATTTTGTGGACAATTACATGAAAAACCTATAGAAGCTGACAACGTTTATGCATATTAATCTCTAGTTCATAGTATTAAAGTCGTTAACTGATTGTTGTATCTTCTTCATTAGGATTGGGGCAGTTTTCTAGCCGTATTTGATTTTCTTTATCAATATTGGACGAGAAGGGGCCTGCAGAGCACAAGTCAGACAATGAGAGCGATTCGAATGTGCATTGACTATTACATCTATATTCAAATGGTTGTAACAAATCCAGAAACGATATCAAAGCACGTGACCTACAAATGCAAAGTGTAAAATATTTTTGTCTGCTGGTATGATTTGCTGGGTCTCGTTAGTCGTCAGGTCCGCGAACTCTACAAAAACAGTGACATATTTGGTATAAAGCCAACAGATTCTGGAGCACGCACCATGCAACAGCAGAATGCTAAATACCCTTTTCTTATGTCAAGGAATTCTTTCCCACAATGATTGATTAATAAATAAAGCCATGTTATTTCACCTACGCATTCAAAGGAGAACTATGCGCTGATAAGTTATTTCTAATAAAGTGTATTGGTACACAATATACGATCTAAGAAAATTAATAGTTAAGCATCAGTGTTAGCAAAAATTATTACCAATTAAGCAGATGCCACAGAACACTGAATTCAAGCTTGTCGGAGCACATACCGACTTCGTGTGTGACAAATTAGATTGATGTTGCGCAAATATATATAACTGAATATATATTGTCAAGCAAGAAATGCGACAATTAAGCACAACGCGTTTTTCAATTTTCATTAGAAAAAGGTGTGCAAACATGCTTCCTCATTCGAAAGAAATTGCACTAAATAGACGGTGTGTGGAATTGTGTTAACAGAAATGTGATCGCATAATAGCATAAATATAGGAAAATCCTAGCCTTGTGTGGAAGAATGCTTAGGTATGTTGCTTCATTTGAAAATTTTAGATTTACACTTCTTTGTACTATTTTTGTATTTAGGCCAAAGTATTTTATAGGTTTTTTTCTGGTCAATCAGTAGATAAAAGTGCATCTGCACAACATAAAACTATTTTTTGATTCATGCCTGCCAATAAATGTTTCACATATTTACAACATAAACACAAATGTTCTTTAAATGTTAATAAAATTAGAAATGCGAAATTTCCTGGTCCTGGTGGTCCTAAAATTGGCGATGAATTAACTTCCTCAAGATTTAGCAATGGAAATATTTCGTCGTGCCTAATTGCACACATTCCATTGTTCTTCGCCGTACGACATACCAAAAAAGGCAATAAAAAGCTTTATTTTTTGTTTCTCTTTAGTGTGATGAAGATCGAAGAACTGAATTTATCAAGCAAAACATATGAACGTGTATTCGTCGGTCCTGGTTTAACACACCCATCGTTCACGCAAGCTGTTTCCTTTGGGAAAGAAACGTGCGAGATCTGTAATCTGCAGAAAATACAAGAGTGTCAAATCACAAATGCGAATCTATTATGACAACATAACTCGGTGCAAATCTTACCAGTTTGCAAGCCACATCCATGTCATCTGGAACTCGTAATCTAACTGTCTCAACGTCAGCTGTTGTGCTAATAGAAGTAGGCGTACTACACACGTCAATGTTGTTTGTTGTAGTTGTGCTATCCAGACTGGGCTGCTTACTCTGATGTTCGATTTGGGAATAATTAACAAAAATCAAAAACATAAACAAGTAGAAACTATTAAGATGGCATCTGATCATGGAGGCAAAATTACATGCACACACACAAACATATATATATATATATATATATATATATATATATATATATATATATATATAGCATGTAAAAATTTCAGTAACATTATTTGTATTCTTATAAAATGCAAAATACCCAGGATAACTAAAGCAGTTAAATATTGTTTGAGAATACTTTCGCGCTCAATCATTTTTGTTTATTAGGAATGAAAATTGAGAAATATATATATATATATATATATATATATATATATATATATATATAGCACGGCCATCGTTAACGTGCACTTTATATACGTCTTTTAGGGACACTTAGTCTTAAGTGTGCAAAACCACATTTTTTAGAGTGACAGTCTTAATTTTGTGCACGTAATGATAAATTAAGAAGTCTTCATGTTCGTAAATTTTCCTTTTTCTAGGACAGTCTTTCTCGTTTGTTTAAATTATTCACTTTTTACTCGTTAACTTATTTTCACAGATGGGAGGGCTATTTGCTCGATGTAACTAAAGGTGCCTAATAACGTAGCATATCGAATATTATGAAGGCGAATTGACAATGGCCCTGGTCATGAAATCTCGATGCCTTTTAATCTGTTAAGGATGCATACAATTATGAAAACAAGTGATTTATAACTTTCTATTCATCGTTAATTATGTTAATTAAATTCAACGAAAGTTTAACAATTAAATTCTGTGCATTACCATGACCTGAGTAACTATTAAAATTTGGCGTATCTGAAACTAGAAAAGTAAACAAAAATCAGGAAGAATAATTTAAGAAATATCATATATTCCAGTGCAGATAAGGATTAGACCTACCAAATACGGTAAAACAGAAACAAACTATTAAACAATACCAAAAAACAGTAAATAATGAGAATTTAGAGGGTGGATAGAATAATATCAGATGAAAAGAAAGAAGCGACGGAAATAAGAGAATTTGAGCGAGAAAGAGAGACTGAGAAAAATAAATGTCAAAATATAAAACGTGGTTATGAATTAACGCTTGACGATAGATAGGCAAAATTCAGATCTTACCACAATCAAAAGTAAGTATTGAAGGAGCAACTAAATATAAACAAAATTCTGGCCAGTACATGATGAGTTCCTAATAAGGACGAAACCAGTCTACTGGATGAATTGCCTTTTCTACACTATACAATTCTTAGTTTACACTGACATATGTAAGTAATTAATGGGTCAGGTGTTTATATCAAGACCGCAACCTTGATTATAATAATTGTTATCACCACCCGCGCAACCAATGTTCGTTTAATTCTAACCTTGCTGTTGGCGTTTCAAAATGTTTTTCCAAGCCAAACACACAAGAATCCAAAGGATAGCAAAAGCAGTTTATTAATAGTATATGAATTAATAGTATATATGAATATATAATTATTCAAATTTCATGATGCTACTAAAAGTAATAAAGATAAATGGCAAATTAAAATTAATTTTGAGATACCTCTTCATCACTGTCAATCGTCAATGATGTTTTGATTTTCATTAGCTCATTAGATCCAGAGATTAAATTGATTTTACCTAAAAAAAGAAAATCAAAATATATTTTAAATACGCATATATTATTAGTTATTCTGAATAACTCGTAATTAAGTTTATTTTTACTACTACAAATTATTCAACGACGCTGTCAACTAAAAATACGAATATATGTTAAAGCCGTTCATATCCTTTATTCGAAAAACTTTCTTTAGCTTATTTGATATCAATCATAACATTTATACATCCTTCGTTGTGGATAACTCGTGTTATTGTCTTTATAAAGTAGGCATGGCACTTAAACATATGTGCACATGAGATTACACTATTTTTCATGTTGAATTTGCATGTTCTTATGGCCATATTTTAAATAATTTGTTAAATTGTACACAATGGTGTTCGTCAGCAATGGATTATGTTTATAAAAATGGTATTATTAATTCATTTAGAATTTTAAAGAATGCGTCCTGAAAGTATATTTTATTATTCACTTTCTTGAACACCTAATAAGCGGTTGCATTTATTAAATGAAGTTGAAGTAAAAACTAACGAATGAGACTAAAAATGTTGGTATATACTCACTTAAAGCTTTGTAGGCTTCTGCTTTCTCGTGAATCTTCCCGTCTTCTTCGCGTCTCAGCTCTCTCCCCTTTATGTTTTCCAGCTCGGTAGGTGCTACTACAATGGTCTGATCGTTGCTTAGCAACATTTGCATCTCCGGTCGTTGTACATCCATCTTGACCGAGAAACTCTGTTCGCCATTCATTATCTGCGTCGATTGCCTTTGAACGCAGCTGGAAACGTTTACCATTTCCTCGGGCGATTCGACTCTCCTCTGGTCTGGTGGAATTATCATCGGCGCCGAGGAATTCGTATGCGTGATGGTGATAGTTTCTACAACGCCGGAGCCATGCGGTAAAAAATGAACCGGCCTTGAGGATTTTTTGCGTTTTAACGTGGCTCCATCAACTGAGCCTTCTACAAGTAATGTCGAAACTTCAGGTGTATGATCGACTACGCTTTGATTAATAATATCCTTACATTTCAACAAAGATTGATCAAGTTCCTGATCACCTGTCAATAGTGCTTTGCTAACATCAGGATTTATGCTTAGTGATGCTTCTTGCAGACAAGGTTTTTGAAGCTGTTCGGCTAAGTATTTCTTATCCGTGCTGGGCTTATTCAGATTAGAAGCTTGTTGGCGACTATGCTGAGGCATTGCGGAGGAAATGCATTCCTGAAGGAGGTTATGTTCTGCTCCAGCTGACTCAATGCTTAACAATGAGGAGAGACTACTACTATCCGCAGCCGCGTCTAGAAGCATTCGAAAACATGACATAAACAAAGAATTAAATAGGTCAACTTACATGAAGAAATAAATAGTTTTCGACTAAAATGAACAAAAAATATGACGAAAGAAGATAATCCTAGAGCAATTTAAAACAAACCTTTAGCAATAGAACGCAAAATGAAAACACTAGACTGCTTTTTATCAATACAAGGAGTAATTCAAAGTATATAAGATCGTCAATTGTCAATTCACTGTCTTTCGGTGGCATACTTAAACACATTTACTTAAATCAATTCCAGAACCCTCAATCAGCGTTTCCTTTTCGCTATACCTGCGTACGAACCGACCAATTGCAGCCTAGACGACACCAAGGCGCGTTCAATTTCGACCCTAGTTTGCTACTAAGTACAGCAATCATTTCATATATATTCTTAGCTATGAGTGAAATGAGTATTCAGATGACACCGAATTTAATCTAGGTGGCATTAACATTTTAAATTCAAAACGCAATGACAACGGTAAACGATTGCTGGATAGATGCGAAAAAGAATAAGATTATACTTGAATAGCACAAACTTCAGAGATAGAGTAAGACGTTGCGCCAAATGGCATCTTCCAGCCTATGAACAACTTTGGACTCAAATAGGTCATGTAGCGATTGGTTATATGTGGTGGGGTTGCACACAGAACTATCGATCATTTTGGAACACGTATGTCGACCCGGACCATGCACATATTTGTTGAAGATGTCCTCTTACATTTGCCAGAAAGGAAAAAAGGGAAAACATCAAATATATAAGCAAACACGAACAGCCGTCTTTCCAAAAAAATATGTAGACTTTCTAAAATCGAGGTTACCTGGTCTTGATAGTGAAAATTCGAAGTTATTGTGGACAAAAATAAGATCCGCTAAGCACAAAGCAAACATTAGTGTATATGACACCGTAGGCTCCCGCATAATTAGTCATTGAATTAATAAAACGTCCATAGAAACTCACAAAAGAAGATGCCAAATTCCGACTAGCTCAGCCTAAAATAATACTCGTAGGTATATACAACGCTATCTTAAGCACGGTCGTAAATTCGATCCTTTTGAACTAAAACGGCTGAAGAAATAGAGGAAGCGGCGGCATCAGGTAACAGCCGGTGGTTGTTCCAACTTATTCGCGTAGAAGGCCAGAGAAAAGTAAACGCTTGCGAAACAATAAATAATTGTAACATTATTCTAATAATCATTAAAATGAGTCGTCTTTATATGTTGGTTGAATACTTCAATGTTCTACTTTTCTGAACAATTGCATCAGTCCCTATCTTGGAAAGTATACTTTATATCAACGATATAGAAAGATAATCTGTTTCAGCGTTTCGCATGAATTATATATTAGAGAATAAAAAACCGAATTCTGGCAAGGACGAGGTTTGATAGATATTTTTATTTTAAGACAAGTACTTGAGCAGCAAAAAATCGATATCACTGACTCACAATAACCGAAATTCGATACATCAAGAGCGCATAGGACTCAGCGGACTGAAATTATGTATTCGATAAGATGCCGAAAAGTGGCATACTCACAAATGTTTTATGTGTTCTCTGCACAAACACCTCTGGGTGCGTTATGATCTGGAATGATTTTTCCGACAATTTTAAGGCCAGCACTGGTGTCCGTCAAGTATATTCTTTTTTTTCTGTGGAATGTTGTAATAGATTTCACTATGAGCTATACTTTTCTACATATACTCAGGATGCAGGCGTCAAAGTTCTCTTCTGTGGTAGATTTGTCAATCCTGACTATACATGCGATATTCCATAATTATTCTATAATCAAGATTCTGCCTAGACTACCTTGATTAGAATAGCAGTAGTCATTTCGTATTTCGATATGAATTTTACACCGTCTAAATATGTTATTTGTATAGGATAACCCAGGATTCACTTCAACGCTACGGCTTCAAAGTGAGGATTTCGACGTAAGCAAAAGTGTTACACAGGTAACGACAGTGACAGGATCAATACGAGAATCGCGAAATCTGAAGTAGCTTTCTCCAACTTCCACCACTTATGGAGAAACACGATCTCATTCTGTTGCGAGTGCAATGTATCAGTAAAGGAAGTTTTTATACGCTAGTGAAACTTGATCCTTTAAAGTCGAAGACTTTAGCCCATATAGGTTAACAACAACGAATAAGCAACACAGGCATTCGTAGACGTAATTTTGCAAATGCTAACAAGTGCTCCACGCCGTACAACTAGGTAACGCTCCATCAACGACGCCGGCTCGGTCACGCTATACGTAGGACTTCAAATCGATTGACCTGTAGAGCAGGGTAGACATATTTTGACATGGAAGAAACAGCTGCAGGCAACTAAATTCAGATTGGGTAGTAGGGGACTCGTCTGTGTACCAAAACAGGGTCCGTGTGAGCATAATATTTTGTGGTGTGAACTTGTTGCCGATTTCACATAGAACCAGATTAATTTTCTTTTATTATTTGTTCAGATTTAACTGCCCGATGTTGACTTGTTTGTGATTTGATGCAGTGAGAAACGTAAGCAAGCTGTATTGACGATTTCGTCTTGCCTTAATGCTGACTTAGGCATAATGGCATAGTAGAAGACTAATTTGCATCATTTTTGCTACCAAGTATTACCTAGTATCTTTATCCCAGCAGTATCCTTCCATTCATAAATCACTCCTGTATCATTCTTTTCTTTCAAACATTACTTTTCCCCTCTCCTCTACACATTGTTGCATGACAGTTAAGCTTCAGCTATTAAATACCGTTGTACTGCTGTATAGGATGATATTGATGCTGATTCAATAAGTTTCAATATATTTGACAGTGCGCATTAACTATTATAAGCACACGTGCACATAAACAACACGTGCCTGTCTGGTTGAATAGCATTACATACTAATATAAAAAACCTACTTGAACGAGTTATCACTTGCTGTATTTTTTTAAAGTTTGATTAATGGCGAAAAGACAGAGAGAGAGAGAGGTGCCAGAAAATGAACGCCTAAATATCACAAAGACACAACAAATATTATATAAATGCTAATAATTTTGTTTTGCGCAATTATAATTAGTTAATGTATGCAAACTAATTTATTGAACCAAGTTCGCAGATTTCAAATAACCAACAATCCAGTAGACCTGCGCCGGTTTTATTGGAAACTCGTCGAGTACTGTCTGCAGACGGGACCCAAACCGGGGCCAATTTTCTCAATTCACTGCTTCAACCGTGTCGGATACTACATGCAATTTGAAGTCATATACAAACTTATGTATTGGTTATATTATTTTAAGGCCTTATATACTAAGTAGCCAATCTCGGTCTGTCATTATACAACAGACACTACGCCACTTAGAGAAGTTATATTGAATTAAAGTCTATATATATATATATATATATATATATATATATATATATATATATATATATATATATATATATATATATATATATATACAGCATGGAAATTATAATTTCATGCACATTCGTTTCGTGCCTGGCGACTCATCAGTAGGAGCCGGTATTACGCCCTTTAACCACTATATATTTGGTTGGGAATGTGAGAAATTGGACGGTACAATCACCTAGACGAATGTGTAAACCTACAGTAGTGAAGTTACCACCATATAAAGTCTCAACAAAACCTAATACAAAATTGCATATTAAGGAATTGTTTATTGAAAAGGCGGTGATAAGAATGATTTAAATCATTCTTTCGATTTTGATATAAAAACAATTCCCATTATATATATATATATATATATATATATATATATATATATATATATAATATTTTTCAGTATAAACTAAGCATTGTATAATGTAGAAAAGGTAAGTCAACCAGTGGATCCGTTTCATCCTTATTAGGAACTCTTTATATTTCGTCCTAAATTTGCGGCGGAGTGGGCTCGAATCTGGGCATCTCCGTTTCGGAGTCTGTTACTCTAACCACTGAGCCACTCTTCCGTACGTTACATATCATTTCATCAGGTCGAGTCTATATGGAATCTCTTTAGGCCAACTAGCCAAACATAATCGATCATTATAGAACAAACACCGCGCTCCAGAACTTTGCTAAAATTATCTCCAAATATTCACTTGATCCTTTTTCTGATTAAAAATATATTTTTAACAGTTCCTTCTTCCAACGGCTAATTTTTGCAACCTAAGGAATGGCTTCAAAAGCCATCCATTACAAATGTGGAAACAGTCACTTGTTAGCCAGAACAATTATCGGGTAGCTAATCAATAACCAACATCGAAATAATTCTGAATATTTTTATATATTGCTCGATACAAAAAGATAGCCATTTATTGGGAAGACAGAAAAAGATTGTTTAAATTAAAGCTTGTTGAGATATCTAAGAGCATAAAATGTCGATGATTTTGATCGCAGCCGTTTGCATACTGTTAAAATGCTTGACAATTTCAACAAATAACATAAAAATAGCAGTCACATAACTAAAAAACGACACTATCTTTTATGAATGTGCAGTTTAAACGCAAAATTGATGGCACAATAAAATATTGATCGTGCAATATTTACATTCCAACAGATTTTGTTTTCCAAAATAAATAAAATTTTATTTATTACATTTTTTAATGTTACTCCTGACTGATTAAAGATAAAGTTATATTTTCTACGTAATTTTCTTAACGTTAATGTAAACCCCCAAAGTAGTACAGATACGCATTCACCTAACAATGTAATAAAGCCCAGCATAGATGCTTCTACTGCAGTTAAAACTGTGTCTACTTACATCTAAAATGTACAGGGGGCTTTAACATGTTTTGTAACTGATCATTCACCAACAACCCTCCATAACTAGCATGAAAGACAAAATCTCAGTGTGACCTGCATTCCACGTTATCCATCAATTGAAATGAACATTTAGCCTAAATTGGTTGAGCAGATACAATATATGTCAATCTGTTGTGCAAAAATAAAACTGGTGTTGCGCATACAACTAAAACAGCGCATACCCAAATTTACAAAATAAAAGAGAGATAGAAACGCTTTCAATTTAAACAAAGACAAGTTGTGTGCACCTGAGCACTAATTTGGAGGCTACTGCTATATAAAGACTCTTTCCAGGATGTGGAACCGAAAGCAATTTGTTCGCACAAAAGGAGAATTCTAAAATATCTATGCACAGTGAATTTCAATAAGCCTCACTAATCCTCAGCTGACTCAACGGTGAGGCCTGGATTTAATCAACTTAAACAGGCCAAAGCGCTTTCGCGAATATTTTTGTGGGAAATTTAGATAAACAGTTTTGTCAATTAGTTCTGTTTAGCTACAATCATATAATGATCGACTAAAATAGCTTATAGCATTCAATTTAGATACCTGTCTTGCAATATTTACCAGTTGTCCAGTCAACAATAACTGAACTATAACCTATTTATATGATTAAACGAGTTTTGATTGCGCAGGCGGTGATAATTATTTTCCATTAAGGTTGCGATCTTGATGTAAACACCAGTCTCATTATATACATACATTTGTCAGTATAAACTAAGCATTGTATAATGTAGAAAGGGCAATTCATCAAGTAGACAGGTTTCGTCCCCGTTGGGTACTTTTCACGTACCTCCAGAATTTTCCGCGGACAGTCCGAAGCAGAAGTTCTCATGTTCAAGCCCTATCCGCAAAAAATTCCGGGAAGTATGTGAAGAATTCCCAATAAAAACAAACCAGGTCTACTGGATTTATTGCTTTTTCTACATTATACAATGCTTAGTTTATACTCACAAACGAATGTGAATAATGAGACCGATGTTTACATCAAGGAAAACTTGATTTATATTTAAAATAATATTACCATTTTATATTGAATGCCTATACTAACTTTGACTTCCACTTGCTGCGGTATCACATCGGGGATAAATTTCTGCTGTATTGTATGACAACGAGATAAGTCAAACACAGTTTCTGTCGTTGTATATTTATTTATTGCATTCCTTGATTTTAACTCATTTCTCCCATTGATATAATACCAGGTAATCATGTTCTAGTCTTCTTTACGAGAGCAGACCTTTAGTTATACTCAGGGCATCCTCAATCAGATTTTATTCACTTTGGCACACAGCATAGCAAAATCTAAAATCAAACCGCAAAGCATATATAGGGTATCAAAATCAAAGATGCGCAGCCACTGCAAGTAGTTTAACATGCATTGCATAGGACTAGAATGTCGACTGCGCAATTTCTATGCAGTCCTAAACTTGACATTTTTAAACCTTCTCCACACACCTATAAGATTAAGCGAATAATAACTAATTCCTTCTTTATTCATTTATAGCTTTCCAAAAGATTATCTCACTACTCATACATAAAAAAGGTTAGTTAATCATGTTATAGGCTTAAATTCGATGAAGGAATGGCAATCTTGCTTAGGGCATCGTAAATAGATTTTAGTCTCGGGAGCAATTACTATCCATTTTACAACAGAAATTTTGATGTAGAAACCGTCATATTTAGGAACAATAACTACGGAATTTTACACTGGAAGCATATTTGTGATCAGCAACCAAACACCGCGACAAACAGGACACACAATTTTTTTACATTGGGTTAAATTTACCATTTACTGGTCGACAAATTTGTGGCGACAGAACTCCGCTACTGTCCACAATGTTTTCACTGCTTGTTGGTGAGGAAACAGATGCTGCTCCTTTTTGAGCAGAGCTGACACGTCTTGGTGGGAGAGGATTTTTGCTAAACACCTTTAAATGCGTCGAATCTTGAAGATTGTGTGAAGAGTCAGAGGTAGAAGATGACGAAGGTGTAGCTGATTGAAGAAGCATTAATTTTAAATGTAAATCTATATATTTAATATTTAGGTAAATCAAAACCAATTATAACGAGACAAACATTAAAATACCCTCATAAATGTTACAGTGCTAAGCCCAAATAAATCCCATGATCAACTTCTCGTTCGGCCATTTTTCTACATAAGTTATGTAAATTGAGAAACAAATTGTGTGTTGAAGCGTAACTTGCTTATTAAGCAGATATCTAAAAGAGGGAAAAAATTATTTCATCAACCAAACTCAACTTCATTGAATAACTGGTTATTATACAGTAAATATCCAAAAACAAAGGTAAAAACATTATCCAATTATAAACACGAGACTCACACAAAATTTACCAATTCATATTGAAATCACGCACAAACTTCATTTATATATGTAGCTGCGAAATGAAAAGTTTTTAGTGGACAGCATCTGTTGTACATAGAAACACACAAGCAATTTACTGGTTTATATTCAATTTATGTAGAAACTTCTTTTTTGTTTAGCTACGGATTAAAGTTGTTGCACCTGATAGCTTAAGGAATTACATAATTCCATTTCATTTCTTGATTTGAAAAGCATTTTGAGATGCGCCTGGATTAGAGCGTGATTCTATGATCAGTACATTCAGCTATTTCGGAAAACAGCACCTCCGTACCGGCTATGTTTAGCCTAAACTAGCTTTAAATCGGTTTCCTTAGTAATTGTCCAGTCTGACCTGCATAGCGCACTGAGCAGCTATTTAATACTTATAAATATACGACGGTACTGAGTGCTGCCAAAAGAGAAATAATAACCTGCAAAAAGAATTATTTGATAACTAGCAATTTTTCAACGCATTTCAAGAAATGCTCTGACGAATACATTTGCAGCTATACTAGTTTGATCCCATCAGAAAAACAGAAAAATGTTTTATCAAATGCTCCAAAATTCTGCATATTTTCAAGCAACAAAATCCAAGCGACAGAGATACAAATAAAAAGCCGCTCTATAGATTTTATAAGACGAGGTTACATAAGGAATTTCACATTAAAATGAAATTCGCCTTTTTATAAAAGCTGAACTACGTGTCGCCTATGATCATTCTAATGTATGACACAAATGATTAACCATCATAAAAATAGTTCACATGGAATCTATTGAAGAATCAATAAACAACAAAGAAATTCGGTT
The DNA here is from genome assembly GCA_029291075.1 of Eudiplozoon nipponicum. Classification (NCBI taxonomy): domain Eukaryota; kingdom Metazoa; phylum Platyhelminthes; class Monogenea; order Mazocraeidea; family Diplozoidae; genus Eudiplozoon; species Eudiplozoon nipponicum. The sequence goes on from JAQBSW010000586.1 coordinate 135,021, forward strand.
AATGAAGCCAGACAAACGCCCAGGTATTGTTCTTATGAATAAGAATGATTATATGTTCCAACTGAGCAATAATCTCGATGAAAATCATAAATTTAAACCATGCCAAGTAGATAAAGAAAGATATGAGACTGCTGAAGATTTAACCTGACATGCGATTAGAGTTGTGTGTGAAGCAATACCATAGAGAACCGACGATTCTGATACTAACGAAATCAATAATATCGCACAAAGTATTAAACCAGCTAAACCATTTGTCCAACTTACGGTCAGAATTTACGACATGCCGAAACGAAAAAATGAATAAAGGAATGAAAAAAATGCGAAATTACCAGATCTGCGTTTTGACCAACGCAGTACTGATTCCAGTTGATTTCTTTTTCTAAAACATTTCGGCTGTCATTGTCGGCCGCTTTCTTCAGTTGATCCATCCTGACCAGATTAACAAAACAGACAAGCCTGATGCATTATTTTGTTTTGTAAAACCGGTGAGGATGGATCAACTAAAGAAAACGGCCGACAATGACAGCCGAAATGTTTTAGAAAAAGAAGACCGGAATCAGTACTGCGTTAGTCAAAACGCAGATCAGGAAAGTACACAATGCATCATCATCATCCTCATCATCATCATCATCATCTTCATCATCATTATCATTATCGTCGTCGTCGTCATCATCACCATCATGTCAAGCCACACAAAAGTTAAAAGTGACTAATGTTTCACTGCCATATAACCATAAGGAGTGAAAAAACTATATAAGTGAATTTAGACAAATTACTAGTGAGATTTGCAGGAGAGAGAGAGAGGCAGAGAGAGAAGGAATACCTTGCTACAATGATTAAATTTATCAGGATAACTTACAGAAATGAGGCCAAATAAATCTCTGCACAATACCATTATGGCCAAATTAGCATTCGGGCAAGGCGACATCAGCAATACAGCTTCCTTGCGGATTTCACTGTATCACGTCATAAACAAACCGAACCTCGCAGCTAACTTTGCCCTACTAAGAAAAGAAAGTTACGAAGATGATTCTACTATACAGCTGCAACAAGATCGCCACTGAGCTCGATTCGATGCCATATCGCTAAGGGTTTCTAACCATGTGCACGAGGACCCCATCCTGGCAGACGAGTGGGTCCTATGCTACCCAATCTGGATATAATTGACTTCAATTGTTTCTGCCATGTCAAAATCTGCCCACCTTGTTTCTTACGCCAATTTGGTGCTGGACGAGAGAACAGAGCTCTATTGGGCAATGGAAATGATGGCATACGCTAAACGTTACCGAGCCAACGAACTCAATGGAGCCTTATTTGTTTTTCTAACGACGAGTACTTATTTTCAGATCCAAATATACGTCTACGGATGTCAACGTTAGTTAATCGCTGTTGGTAACCAACATGTACTACACTTCTCAAACAACGATGATCGAATGCTTGTAAGCGTCTCAAATCATCAACTCTAAGAGGCCAAGTTTCACTAGCGTATAGTAAGACTGCGCGTACATATGCATTGTAAACACGACCTTTAAGGGAAAGTGAAATATTCACGTTTCTCCATAAATGACGAAGGTTCGAGAAAGCTACTCTAGCTTTCGTGATCCGTATTCTCACCTCGTCGGACATATTGCATACGTTATTGATAGAGCTCCCAAGATATGTAAACCTGTCGACTATGTCTAGATCTTCATTCTGCAGTCGCAACGTTGGAGTGAGTTGTGAGTTATCCTGCAACAGTATCTAACATTTATAGGGTGCGTTAATTCTTTGTAAACCTTAACGCGACAAGAAGTACTTATGTAGAGAGCTCGTATAATATTAACAAATTTTGTGGACACGCCGCTTTTCGACAAGATATAGAATAAAACATTGCGATCCACCGAATCAAATGCACCTTTGAAGTCTAAAAAGACGGCTATTTTGGGACGGTGATATAAATGTCTCTCTTGGAGCACTTGCGTTAACGTAAAAAAATATCTATACAACCTCGTCCTGCGCGGAATCCGGCTTGTTCTTCTCATGTATGTAATTCATGTGAAGCGCTAAGACGACGTAGGATAATCGAAGCAAATAACCTTGATACGACCGGAGTCAAATTTATACCACGATGATTATCGCACGAATTACGATTGCCTTGTTTGAAGATGGGAATGATGGTCGACTCATTCCAATCAAGTGGTACGGTTTCCTTATTCCATATAGTATGAAAAAGTTTGGTCAACGCTCCTGAAATTATATCGCCACCATCCTTAAACAATCCTGGAAGCAAATGATCGGGACCTGAGGCTTTGCGGCGTTTAAGAGATAGGATTGCATCGCGTACTTCTAACTCGGATGGTTCTTCGGGACTAACATTCCACGCTGTTGATGCAGACATGCTTTCGGGAATCGGAACTGACGCAGGTGGCCAAGAAAATTGATCTCTAAAGTGTTCAGCCCATCTATCAAGACGACTTATTTTATCGGTTATTAAATCGTTATTACTATCATTTATAGTTCCACTAACTTTTAATTTTCTCGGACCTGTTGCGCGGATAAGTTTTAACAAACAGCAAATATTACCTGACGCGAAAGTTACCTCCATTTATTCAGCCTTTCATTCATTAAACCTAACCTAGGTTTAATGAATGATTGTATACTAGAACCATTTTCGATATTTGGCAACCTGGTATTGGGCTCAGTGTTATGATCTAAAGCAACAATATTTATAGTATCTAAAAGTGCTATTGCTAGATTGAAAAGAGGAAGGGGAAGGAAGGGAGGCAGAATCGGAGATAGTTTCCTGCAGTAGCCCGTTTTCGCTAATCCACCCTGCGCGGTTGAGCAGATAAGGCGATCCTTTTTATAGTGCGCGACGGTCGATGCAGTAAGTAATTATTGTAAGTTGTACTTTTCATGGTTATATATGGACTGTAAAAGAACACTAGATCTTCCATTCCTAGTGATGGTTTGTATACGGTGTTTTCCTTCTTCTAGATAGTATGCCAATCAAGGATGATGAGCACTATCTGCCCAGATGCCAGTGGCCACCTAGACTAATTAATACACTGCAAAAGCACCGCTCCACAGCATCAACTGGCGAGAAAATGTTTTTAAAAAACAATCCAACAAATAACACAGATTGAAATATCAATCAATTGTATTCCCCAAACATTTCAATTAGTAAGTAAAATAAATTCTCACAGCGACAATATTAACATAATGATGTCTGACGTAAAAACCCCGTTCACAAGCATCCATCTGACCAAAACTATCGATTTCCTCTGTAATTCTATCGAAAATTACCACCAATCGTTACCAATAACTACCATTGATCAAAAATAGTCGTCGAAAAGTTAAATACACATGTCCTATAGTTTACGCAAATCAACTGAATTGTGATGGGTAGTCCTTTTAGAAGTCGAATAGTCGATGTTTACATGTTTTTTTGAAATTTGAATTGAGAAGTAAGTCATGCACGGAGGTATACATTTACTGTAAAGCAGGAATATAACACACGGTTAAAAAAGACCATTTGCCTTTCGCCGGAACTCAACTCGACTGTAATATCTGGTATTTTATAAAGTCTTTTATTAAAGCAAGGAGGATAATTTAGGCTTAGACACACGCAATATACAATAACAAAAAGGAAGTGGAAGACGTACACGCTTTACGTGGTCAATTTTTGAGCATTAAAACCGTAACCTCCAATGAACAAATTGAAGTGTGTAGCCAACATTTTAATTATCCTTAACGAAGATGGGGAAATAACTGATATACTTAAATATTTCAAAAGCGTTAACCATGATATTCAGTTTACTCCAGGAGAGCTAATATGTTCAACCTAACGCAGTCCTTCTTTGAACACACCGTTTATAAAAATCACATATAAAACTATGAAGTTTACGAAGAATTCCTAAATCCCGCCAATAACAATTTACTTATATATATATCTATATATATATATATATATATATATATATATATATATATATATATATATATATAGCATGCAGAGTTATTTTATATTATTCATTGGAAATTTTAGCTATGCCAGTTGTTGTTTTTGTTGTTTTTAGAAAAACCAATATGCATACCGCAGGTGTGGCGCAACCTTCGACACAAGTTGGAGGTAGCAGACGGTGTCGTCGACATGTCCGCGGTTTCTTTTATGTATAAGGCGGCAGCCGATTCAGCACAATACTGCGTATACGACTCAGCATCGTAGCTTCTGTCACCAAAGAGTTGAGCCGGATTCGACATCAATGATGGTTGTTTCGGAGGGCTTCCCTCAGTGTTGAAGCGACGCACACTGTCAATATCGCTATTCGAAGTGTTGCTTTGTGACACAGCACTGGCTTGGCTCATATTGCTGTCACTAACTACACTACTGCTACTACCTACGCTACTATTATTACTACTGGTAGTAGTTGTAGTTGTTTGGGTCGTTGTGGTGGTGTTAGAGCCACTGCTATTGTCACCTCCATCGATGTTGGAGTTAATCTGCGAGGATTTCAAGTTAACGTGTTCTATGTTCATTGCAGTGTTGACGTCTGACTGGAATTCGCCGGACAATTCCAATTTCGCTTTCTTTATAGAAATAGAAAAGTTGAAAGGCGAAGACTATTTCGTTCATAAACTTTGATTAAAAATGTTGTGTTAATGTATCGTGAGTAGACTCGAGAAAACAATCACTTATTAACCGACGGATTGAACAACATAAGTTTTTCCTAAGTAAAAAGTGCACATCATTTTAAAACTGTAGCACTGAGTCCGAATAATATAGCTAGTTCGACCAGCAAGATATACAATTTGAATGGCGCAGTGGATGATTTACTAGGCAATATTGGCGAGTACTTAAAGAACACCCAAGAAGGATATAAATGCCCCACACGATGAAATGCAATTGTTCAGTATATGCCGACAACATATATATGATATATTGCTGACAGTTAACTCTCATCATCATCATCATCATCATCATCATCATCATCATCATCATCATCATCATCATCATCATCAGACCCAGCATTACAAAAGCCATTAACGACTAATATTTCATTTCCACCATAGACAAAATAACAAAATTCTTTAAAAAGTGATAATAATGATAAAAATAATGATTTAAGCACATAAATTATTAAAGATGGTTGATTTATGATGGGCAGGATCTAGTTACTATGAGTATATTTACCTAGATATCATACAGAAGTGGGGCAAACTAAACATCTACACAACACTATTATGGGCAAATTAGCTTTAAGGCAAAACAACATTGGCAATGCAGCTTCCTTGCGGATTTCCCTGTATTACGTGATAAGCGAAACCAAATCACAAATCTAACTGTACCCAACAAAGATGAGAAAATTAAGACGATTCTACAAGACAAATTCGAGTATAATTTAGTTATTCATAATTTCAACGAGATGCCAAGATTGCGTCTACTTTATTTCTTATGCAATCACGATTTGCATCAAATAATCGATAAAATAACCAAACATTTCGCTTGCATGGAGCATAAGTATCCTAAAAGTGAATTGGTAGATTAGGTTGGATAATAAGATGTAACATGTTGAAGAAAAATAATGCGGTGTAACTTCCAGGTGAGTGAGTGAATCACATTCTCGAAAATAATGCTTACATTAATTATATATATTGGATATACCAAAGTCAGCATGAATGAAAGGTTCAATGGCATGTGCACATGCGATTTGCCCTTGTAGGCAATGCATTAGTACTGTACTACGCCATATACCCACTATATGTTTGGTCAAGAAATGTGAGACATGTGGACGACTAAATCTCCTATACGAATGTGTATTCAAGCCGTAATGGAGTTAACTTCATATAAATTCTGCGGCAATGCGACATCAAGGCAAACTCACCGTATATAATATATGCCCAGTTTGTATATTGTTTAAACACTGGTTTTCAAAATGCCGAGCCTTTACATGGTACCAACACAATGGATTTCTAGATAAGTTAAATTTCACCAAAATTGGAAAGAACAGCCCGTTTTGAACACCTGTTACTAAAACAAATTCACAAACGCTGGCCTTAACCGACATCAATTATCATAGTTCGCGGTAATCATAACATCATTCAAATAAACAAATAACAGTTATATATTGTTAGTTGTGGATAATTATATATATATATATATATATATATATATATATATATATATATATATATATATGTATATATATGTATATATATATATATATATATATATATATATATATATATATATATATATCACCACCATTCTTACGGGCACTTTTATTTCTGCATGTACAGAACAAAATTTCTGGTTTGACAGTTAAGTTTTTTTTAATGTTCGTAATGCTAAACTAAGAATAGTCTTTTTTTTCGTAAAGTAGGTCATCTTCCTAGAACAGTCTTTTTCGTCTGTTTTAATTCTTCCATTTTGTTTGTTAACTAATGTCGACAGGGTGCGGCCATGTTTATAGTGAACGAGTTGTAATTTGTGTGGAACAATTATTTCGTATTTGTGACGAATAACTGCTTATATTTTCTGGACTATTCTTTAAGGATAATGAACTTTTCAGAATGAAATATAATAAAGAATTTATTTTGTAACTAATTAATTTTATGCTGTGCCTTAACAAGAATCTGCCAGTCATATATATATATATATATATATATATATATATATATATATATATATATATATATATATATATGTGTGTGTGTGTGTGTGTGTGTGTGTGCAATTTTGTATTAGACATTGTGTGCTTAACAGAAAATTAGTTTAAATACGGTCAAATGCTCACATTAATTTTCTAGACTTAATTAGATGGTATAAGACGGGATTAATAATACTGTTAAATGCTCTAGCATTAATCTATTTGATCAAAGTTTATTTGTAGCACAATAAAATAATTTGCTAAATTTGTTATTGACTAATGTGCGTGTCTTTATACGATGCCCAGAGAACTTAATAAAAGAACCCTTCATGAATTATAAAATAATTATTAGAACTAATTTAATCTTAATAATATTAACGAACAATTTAGTTTAGCAGCGACTTTTATCGGAATGACATGAGAATAAAGCACTGGCTAGACTAAAAAACAAATAGAAATAATAATTAATTCTTCATAAATGTTATCAATTCCAGGCTCTTGATTGGCAAGTACTTCCAGGTGATTTCTGTAAGAATGAGCTTATCAAAGTGCTCAAGCCAGTAAACAAAGATGTGATAGAACCGCATTTCCATTGGGACTAAAACAAACTCAGCCCGATCGAAGACAAAACGGAAATGGATGTTGTGATCAATCAGATCTTTGTGAAACTGTCGATTCAAAGCTACAACCCGCGTAAGCAAAACGCGGCATTGGAAAATATGAAGCTGGCTCTCCGCAATCAATTTTTTTTAATGCTCAAGATGATTTTGGTGCTGGTATGTGTAATTAATAATATATTGATGCATCAGTGCAGCATAACCATGTAATTTATATTAATACGTGGGCTGTAAATACACACAATGTCGCACTTTATAAACGGAAGATAGCAAGTTACCAACGAGTACGTTGCTAGATCCATTGACGTGACTGTCTATAAGAATTACACTTTATATACCAGGTATTTACAGCGAGAAATTAAACGAATTCAATCTAAGAAATGGGCATAATTTATCGGTGCTTTCTTAAAATTGTTGTGTATACATTTTTGCGTCTGTAGACTGTAGACGACAAATGATTGCAAATTGATTCCAAAGATTGAAGATCCTAGAAATAATTCGATACAAGCATTTGCAATCAGCACAAGCAAATTATTACCTAACTAAGCCTGGTTTTAACAAGGGACAATCAACACAGGAATATACTTCGCAACAAACAGTATTTAACAGGTAGCAAAGGTCACTCATTCAGTAGATCGCTTTAATTCTTATTAGTAACTCGTCAAGTATTGTCCAGAGTTTCGCCACGGACTGGACTCGAATTGAATCACTGCCCGAAATTCTCATGTTTGCAAGTTCACGGACGATCTTAAATTTATTTTGGCAGTACTCCAAGAAGTTGAGGAACCATTAAATAATAAAGCAATTAACCAGTTTTAATTGGGAAAACATCTTAATAATATGGAATTAATAGTCTTTTCAAAGACATATTCGATAAAATAGGCTCTAGAATAGATTTGGAAAAAAATTCATTTCCAAGATCTTGCTAACAATAAATTCGATGCTAGTAAACTCAGCGATGAATTTAAAGATGTAGGCATCATACTTCTCTTTACGGCGTCTTCAATCTTGAAACTAAGCTATATTGCACAATGCGCCAAAACAAACGAGAATAAAAAGACAGATTGTATTTAAAGAGATACATATTAAAATGTATTTAAGATGGAGACGACCAAATCTTGAATAGGCGATGTCTGCCTGCAACCCATTCAAAATGAGTTTGGTTGGTTTAATCGAGGACATCTAGAGAAGCGGTTAAACAGTATAGTCCACTAGCCTTTGACTACTAAAGCCTCCGGCTGCTTTTTTCTCCACGAAAAACTTATCGGATCGTAGATTATGATCCTGAATGAAATTCCTTCTCTTTGATCAGTGGTCTGAAATCATTGACTTAATGATGCAAATTCGGCACCAATGAAATCGTGTGTGATAGCGAAGAATTGCTAGAATTGGATTAGAAATGAAGATTTCCAATTAATCGTAATTTGACATTAGTTGCAATAACAAAAGTAGTTCTAGTTTGATGTCAGTGATCGTGTAATTTTATGCAAATAAATACTAAATAGAACTACTGGATGTTGTTGATTTCATTTGCCATTCAAAATTTGAGTGATCTACGTGTATGCCTCATTAAGACAATGCGATTATCTTCGAGTTATATTGTAACTCTGTACATAGCTAGGCATTATCAAACCAAGTGAAATTTTTTCTAGTATTTTGAGCAAAATACATAAACTGAACACTGGATGCATCACATCTTAAACTTTTGTGTCATTATTGTTGTTTGTTTATTATTTATATATATGTGGCGAAAGCTGAATAGGGTTAGTGTCCGTGACTGCATACAAATTGTGCAGCCGACATTTCCAGTCAAGAAGAGTTTATGCAAGATTACTAGAGGTAAGAGCCGCATATCCAACTTTATTTTCCATACATATGCATTTCGGTTTATTTCTCGCTAGTTAGTTTGCCGTCGGACTCTCATGATCATCATGGAAGGACGAAACGCGTCAGTACGTGTGACTGACAGTAGTTTTACTAGGTTGTTCGACGACAGGTTAAGTACAATGAGATTGGTGCTTACTTCAAGCTCACAAACTTGATTTAAAGAAATAAATTAGTTGGTCGTACAGAGCTTAGTGATGTTGAAATAAGGAGTGCTGATTTTGAAAAAAACGACGACATATCAATCAAATCATATAGAGAAATCTGGGTAAGTGTGTGACAACTCGTTCATCGGAAAATGAAAAGTCCATTGACAATGGACCAACATCACCCAGTTCAAAAATCATTTAAAAATAAATTATAAGTTACAAAAGAGGGATAATCCAGGTCATAGTTATACAATTAAGTCGAAGCCACTCTTCTGAAAACAAAGGGCGCTAATCTAAATACACAACAGTTGGTTAGTTCATTTGAAGATGATTATCCCACTAAGCGCAAAATTCATAAATCAATGTTTCATACTAATAAACCGTGATAAATAAACTGTTAAAATTCTGCAACGGAAACATTGATTAGTTCTTGAATAAGATGAGATAGGACTTCAACACTAATGTTTACCTATCGATAAACAACAACACTATGGTTATCTGAGAGGAAGCACCCACGAAAAATTAGTGAAGGCCAATTATATATTCATTCAATAAAACTTGGTGTTGGGAACGTAAAAAGATATGTGAATTTCCTTCACTAAAAATCACGAATATAGATTGTCTACGCAAAACTGAGCCCATCAGCCGTAAAGACATGCAAAAAACACTTAGTTTGTTCTGTTTAAAAGCTAAAGCATTAAGCTGATGACTCGAGCATAATTGTTCAAAAAAGACCCCATTAAAGAAGCATAAATAGAGAGCAGCCCTAGCGCAGTAAGCTTCACTAAAGCCTGAAATCTTATTTTCCCTAAAGTAATTTTGTCTCACCATACTAATCTTGGAATCACTGGATGTAAAGTTAGTGTTCGGCTGTCTTAGCTGGTTCGTACACAAAGTTTGCCCCTATCATTAGCCCGCTCGCTCTTTCCAATGACCGCATAGATGAATTGGAGTACTTCCACGTGATTTATGAGGATAACTGTATAAGTATTAGCTCTTCTATATTTTTGCCCGTTGAAGTTTTGTTGGCCATGTATTACTATAATAACGTAGAGGTAAAATACTACACCAAAATCATTCTTCATAATAGAATTTATCATAAGTCAACTAAAGACAAATTCTCATTTGTCCATTTTGCAAAAATCCAGACAATCAAACTCAGACAGTAAATGCCATTTGTAAACGTAATTAAAATCGTGCTGGCCTTACCTATTATAATTATTAGTTGCTTAAGTCATTAAAAATACATCACTTAAAACTATATATACTTAATCAAAACGCGTTTATACGCCTTCTTCATGAAAGCATCTTCGTTAAAGCTCTGCATTGTCTAGTGGCAACCAAACAACAGGAGTGCGCATAATGCTTCGGTGAAAAGGTTCAAGAATTCTCTCGTACATTCTCTCGGATCAATGAGCACTAGCACGGCTAGTGATGAAAGCCTCCGTCCGAATCAACTTGTGCATCATACGATTTTAAAACTAAGAAAATAGTAGCCATTCGTTACCGGAAAGTCCCATCGCAATGCTGTTCGTACGACTGTATAAAGCTCGCAGTTCATAAGGCTCAAATTTCTATTTCCACGAAGCAAAACCAAAAACCATAAAAGAGACGTTAGCTAAACGAGTAAAGGCAAAATATTAAACTCACCTCATCTATTACCTGCTGCCTTGGTACTGGCATTGCTGACTGTATAACCTCAGAGAGTAACAATTGTGAGGAACAACAACTGCTAGCACTACCACTAGACTGGGTCGTACTGATATTTATTCCAGATGCATGCGAAGTTTTACTCATCATTGAATCAACAGAAAGACAGGAACATTGCTTCGCACGATCCACTCTGGAAATTCCACGGCGAGATCTCGGTCTGTGCTCCCTTGTAATGTTCTTATCTCTTCCATTATTCAACGCCTTAAGACTATTCTTTCTGTTCTCACTGATGTTCTTCTGTTTTTTCTTTTCATTAGATACGCCCGTATCTTTTTCTTGCAACATTTGACTACCAACAGAAAGTGAAATATGTTTTTGCGAATCTAAACACATACTGGAAAGTTGACCAATCAATGGTGCAGTAATCTCGGCTCCTAAAGGCAGAACTGCCGCTCCAGACACCGCTGGCGTAGGTATACTGAGGTCGCTAAATGAACTCGCTTTTGTTGAACAACCACCATCGAATGGAGTGCCCTCCAAAGCGAATGCCCGGACGCTATCATCAGCAATGCTGTCTATGTGCCCTGTAGTCATGGGAACTATCGTGTGCATCTGACGAACTTGTTCCACACCATCACCAGACGAAGATTGGTTAGCAGTCTTAGCATTGTTAGAAATAGTGACAACTTCCATACTGCTGACAGCTGTTTGAACATTCACATTGGAAAGAGAAGCCATAATAGAACGGTTTTCCTTGGCCTGGTGTAGTTTTCCTGATGCAGAACTTAATAATGAACCAGATGGAAGACCTACGACTGATGCAGCCTGTGGAGGCATTGCAGATGCGATGCACTGTTGCAAAATTATCGACTGGTTGTCCTCAGCATCCACATCATCACCATCGCTAACTTCATCTTCATCGTCACTTTCGTTATCTTCGACATCGTCATCATCATCCTCTTCAAGGTAATGGGCACAATGAGGAAGATGACGATAACGAGGACGTGTAAATGATTGATCGTCATGAGCTAGATGATGATCGAGTAAAAGACTGTTATGATTGTTGGTCTTATGATAATCGTGAAACTGAGGGCTGGAACGATCCGAGTCTGCTGTCGAAATGCTGATAGAGGCACCGGTCAGTGAGACAGCATCGAATGGGGTGCCCTCCTCGGCGAACGTTATTATGCGTGCACCGTCAGTATCAGACGGAAGTGGCCAAACGTCTGATGAAGCCTATTTTAACAAAGACACAGACCGTACAGCAATACATGAGCAATCAAAAACTGATACCGCACTGCCACACAACAATAAAAATAATCATAATAAACCAGGTCGCTCAAACCAATGACGGATTTCATACAGTATATAACGCTTCTCTCGTAGATGCTTCGCCACCTGACGGGCAACATCTACCCACAGCGTTTAACTTCGCTGCGTCAGTGGTACACAAAACAATAATACAGCATAATACCCTGTTTTTGGCTCCTTTCTCTATGTGCGTCACTACTCAAACAAAAATGGGCGCTAACTGCGAATTAAAAAAGAATTTGAGGCTTCACGCGAGAAAGGATGGAAAGGTTAAACTACTGTTGCAAAGACGAATGAAAAGAGCCCCGCCTGACGTTAAGGCTGAAAATTTTTGGCTACAGACCAAAAATAAGACAAAGAAGCACAAAAACAGAAACACACGTTCGTTATAAAGTGTAAAGTGTCAAAATGTGCATTAATGTTGCAGACTAATGAAGCCTGCAATAGAGGTAACATTAGTGTTAAAAAGAATACGAAAGTTTGGCTAGTAGGTAACAGGAAACAAACAATTCAAATAGCTCGGGATTTTGATTGATAGGGTAAGTCGTAGTAGCACATTATAGATAATAGATAAGGAAAGGGAGGAGAACAGAATGTAAATCAAAATTTGTAGGGCACCATTGATGGAAAAACTTTGCTAGATTTCTAGCACAAACTGGTCATGTTGAAGTGATGAACTGGCCGACTGGGCGACTTTGTTTTTCTATGTAATACTTAATTAGAAAAGTTGAACAATTAGAATATACGATGTTTGTAACCACATCTTGACTAGTCTAAGAAAATCCATTCGAAAGCTTCCACGCATTTTCCTTATTATTATTAGATAACAGTTGTGCGATATCAGAACGTTCGTATAGACGCGTATTCAATGTGGCCTACTACGAATACTAATTTAGTTTTCTACCTGGTCTGCGTTTTGACTAACGCAGTACTGATTCCAGTTTAATTCATTATCCAAAATATTTCGTCTGCCATTGTGAGCCGCCTTCTTCAGTTGATCCATCCCCATCAGTCTCGTAAAACCAATTTACTTTGGCTGCTTCTCACCACGGCAGGACAAGCTAGATTACCGGATGTGACTAAGATTTCCTAGAATGTGGTGTGTTCCTATTACCAATCAGTCTCAGCATAACAAAATGGCTTTTATTTCAGGTATTCCTCAAAAGACCACGCTACACTTTCAGCTTCATCGCGGACTTTTTAGGTACATATTCTTATCCACAGAATGACAAATGGATGGTCGTTTGCAATTAATAAGGAAGTGGCTTAAATGATTTTTTCCAGGTCAATAACAGCTCTTCATGATAACTCGTTTCTTTATTAGTCAAGTGTAAACCTGTCTATTCGGCGTCTTATCCGAAGAATAAAGTAAAATAAAAAATAATTTCAGCAAACAAAGCTCCTTATATTGCCACTATAGTTGCTGCTTCAATGCGTAAAACCTAATACTTTCTAGGTGCTCATTTCAGTCCTCTTTTTTATTTTTCGAATGCAAGGACGAACAAAACGTAATTAACTTGTCAGAAGGATATTCAGCGAATCGTCCCTCTTAACTATACGTTGTTCCACGATAAAATAAGCTAGGTAAGTGCGTTGGGTTGCAACACTCTCACTAAGAACCTTTTTGAAACAAATCAGTAAACTCGATATTTTATAACAGATGCAAAGTGAACTGTAGGAAATCTCGTTCGATTCCTGCCATCTGTCTGATAAATTTTGTTATGACGTCTATGTAGCACATTGCTCTACTTTCAGTGAAGTCGACAAGACAAACTGATAGTCCTGCTTCAAATTTAGTCACCACTGTTTTGGCTCCCAGATTGAAACAAATTTAGATACTTCGTCACTCTGCGAATACTACGTGTTAGATTTTATATGCTTAAATTAGCCTATATTTAACACGATTTCTGCATAAAACTTTAAATCTATATTTCCTGAAGGTTAAATTTTAGTTTAGAAGATCATAATTGAATAATTACTCGCTAATTACCAATTAAATCATCGCCACTAGACAGTCGATATGAAAAATAGTTTGTTCTTCCTAAATTGAAGCGTGAATATATATAGATCACTAGCCATTTAATCACAAGATAATATTTACTATTTTAAAGGTTTATGAGGTTCCTATTCTAATAGCTCGTTTACGTTCTGTGAAACAACCCATGCATTACTATTTACAGAATATGAATTAGCTTTCCTCTGACGGAAAACAAACAAGACCTATTACAAAATTTCCTTAACTAATATGTAGTGGTCAAATCAAATCTTTCTCCATCATCATATAGCCGACCCGTACTCATTGTCTATCTTCTGTTCCGCAGGCCCATTCCCATCTTTCTCATCCGTATTGAATTATTATCCTAGTTCCAATGAAGGAGTTAACAGAAAATACAAAGATAACTTCAATATGAAACCCATCAATGAGTACACCAAATATACATTTAACAAAAGATAAAAAAACAAAATACACAAGAAAACAATCAAGAAAATTATCAGATAGGAATCTGAACTACTACACATTGATTTAGTCAAAATGTCAATTTATCTGGCTGCAATTCTACACCAACCTCTGCAGATAGACATAAAGCTATGACGCAACAAAGTAATAGATCTGAGTTTCACAATTTTATCCCGATAGTTTTTTCAGACACACAAAATATTTATTACCCGATATGGATTTAAAAAGTACAATTGAATTTACACAGTAGCGCTTTCGCTTCATCTTGTCAACTGATTCTACTGAAGAAATGAATCAAAGAATAAGATATTTTTAAATTAAAAACAGCCCATTGAAAAGGAAAAAAGGCTCGGTTGGCCAGACTATTTCGAGTCTGAGTATAATGGTGAGCGTAACACTCTTATTATTAATAGTTAACCAACACAGTTCATAGATAATGCTATAATAAAATCCGCTGTTAATGTGTGTACTGTTGATAAGAAACCTGTGTATATTCATTTACAATATACAATTGAAGATCAATGAAGCGCATAAGAGACAGATTGCGTTCCGCTTTGGCGTTTACACATTTTGCAACTGACTACCTTATGATAACGTCCACCACCAACTTCCTCTACCTATTGAGAAAGATAAGATTACACTACAGCTTGCTTCTAACGTTATCTGCAATTGTGATTGTTCTTGTAGACCATCATATGTAGGCAGATGCAGTAGAAGATTGAATTCACACTTGTCGGAGTACATACAAACCTAGTTCTTGCAGACTATGATTGGTGTTGCACATGATATGTCTTGAAAAATTTGCGACATGGCATTAGCATGGGCCTTTCCAAGTCTCATGTAAAACTGCGTTTAGTTAAATCTCCTCTTCTTTCAACACTTTGGACTAATATATATTTTTTTGTAACCTTTTTAATTTACACTGATCTTCAATCTAAAAATAGCTTGTTATTTGGTTCATACCTCTAGAAAAACCGGTTGACAAGATGGAGCAGCATCAGCCTTACCACTCTCCTATTAAAAACGGACAATTATACATTCTTATACAGCCCACATATAAATATTAATTTAAATTTTATGCAGTCGTACAGCATTATACTATTAATGTTCGAGTAGTGCTGTTTAATCGCAGTTAAGTAAAGCAGCTAGACAGCAAACTGCATGGCTAAATCAGTGTATAGTAGTGCAGATACATTGCGGATGATATTTAGAAAAGCATTATCATAATGGTTATTTGTTTAGTTCTGTTTTCTATTTGAACTTCGGACTATCTGTATATAAGTGCATATTCTCCTATATTTATTGATTTTAGACTTCCAAGCTGGGCGTTGAAATTTCTGCTGAACTTCTGGGCTAAAGAAAAATTTTGTGCTTTATTGTAGACTGTTCATGCTATTAGCGGTAAAACGATTTAATTAGGTGCCTTATTTAAGTTTTGGAATATAGTTACTTAATTGTATACTTGATTTATTTAACTCATGAATTAATGACCAGAATGGTGTGGATAGACAATTTCGTTATGTTACTTATGTTGAAATTTTGGATTGCATGCTAAATAATGTTGTGTGTGTTTCTATGAACATATCTTTCATTGAGAATTATTACATGAAGAATTACATGGAAAAGCTATATAATCAGACAATGTTTTACAATTTTGGTTTGGAAACTCTATCACTGATGCCGTTACTTGTTTTTTTAATTCTTCATGGAAAATTTGGTATTCGTTTTAGCCAGAAGGAATTAACTGTACCAACGTTAGAAGACAAGGAGTCCATAGTATAGAAATCAGACTATAGAAATGAATGGGCTACAATATGATGGAGTAACTTATAGCGATTCAGCAGGTACAATTCCAATTCGCGAATATGTAAATTCGCCTTTAATATGAAAGTGAAAACGCAACAAAGTGAATAATAGATAGATTTGGGTTCAGTGTGGGTGACCACACATTTTGCAGCTGAATTAGCTTCGATTACATCCGCCAACAAACTCCCTTTACACAGTGTGAAAGACAAAATTTCACTGCAACTTGCATCTCTTTTACCTACAATTGGAACCGTAACTGTTGACGATATTATTTATGCTTGCGATCTTGATTAAAACACCTGATCCATTATATGCATACATTTGTCAGTATAAAATAAGTATTGTATAGTGAGGAAAAATCAAATCATCCTACAGACCGGTTCCATCCTTATTGGGGACTCATCACGTACTTTCCAGAATTTGCCGCGGATAGGGCAAGGACCTGAGCACGTATGCCTCGGTTCTAGCCCTGTCCGCGGCAAATTCTGCACAGTACGTGATGAGTTCCTAATAAGGACGAAACCGGTCTACTGGACGAATTGCCTCACTATACAATACTCAGTTTATACTAACAACTGTATGTACATAACGCGCCAGGTGTTTATATTAAGATCGCAACCTTGACTAAAATTAATTGTTATCCCCGCCCGTGCAACCAATGTTCGGTTAAACATATAAATATTTATGCTTGTCAGAGCAATATCAATTTGGTGTACACCAAAATAAGGTTGGTGTTGCACGTACATCGAGAAGTAATATTTTTTTGAAAAAAATTCAGCATATCATCAAAACGCTTTCAATTCTAATTAAGGATAGCTTTTTGAGCATGCCTCTCTATTGGATACTATGACAATAGATGTCGTCTAGAACGCTGGCATTAGCATGGCGCTTTCCAAGCAGAACAGTAGTTGGAACTTTCTCGACTAGCACGTTTTTATTTTTGTGTAATGCTTAAGTGGAAAATTCTTTTCTATGTAACCAGAAATAATTCATGAGTTCTGTTTCACCAGTAAAAAATTTATATGATAGAACGAAAGTGCTTCATTCAAACATATAAAGTTTAAAAATGCACATTTTTGAACAAATGGTTAAGTTGTTAGAGCAACAGACTCCGAAGCCGACGTACCCAGGCTCCAGCCCTTTCCGTGGAAAGTTCTGGACAGTACGTGAAGAGTTCCCACCAATTACAAAACCAGTCTAATGGATGAATTCCCTATTCTACATCATAGAATGCTAAGTTTATACTGACAAATGTGTGCACATAACGGGAAAGGTGTTTATGTCAAGATCACAACCTTGATATAAATAATTTTTATCGCTGCCCGAGCAACCAATATTCGTTTAATTAAATGAAATATAAAATTTTATTAGCATAGTTGTTAAATGAGATAATATACTAACTGTTTTTCAATGAAAGGATTTTTTCCTTGTTAATATTACGATGTGCACTGAAAACACGATATTCTCCCAGACGTTTGCAAAACAAGTCGGATCTTGTCTACAACAGGGTTTTCACTTGCATGTGTATAGACATTGACTAATATAGAAAAACTTAACTGTTTGATCTTTACCTATTTTAATACGTTGTGCAATAAGTATATTTCCTCTAGCTAGTGAATTACAGATTACGCAGGACTTGCTAAATAAATAAAACTTGAAGCAGAACTTTAAAACTTATGTCGCTACAATTCTTTAAATCCAGTTTGTGCACGTCAGGTAAACATCAATCCCAGTCGCCTTTCCATGTTCATCATCCGAACACGGCAGAAAACCGACTAACAGGTATTCAATCACCAGGCTAAATAATGACTTTGAAAATCAAAATGCGGCTCTCATCACAAGTCGTTTCCAATGCGTTACACTAGACTGGAATGTTGGCCTAACAATCTCTATGTGGCCTTTTCAGCTTTATCCAAATCTATATAAGTTTTCCAATTAAACAATTATTGATTGCGAGAGTAATGATAACAATTATTTAAATCAAGTTTGTTAACTTGTACAAAATACCAGTCCCATTCTTCTAACCTGCAGAACTACTGGTTAAATATGGGGTTTGGTGTTTATTTAACAGAATTTGTCGTTAAAGTGTTAGACTGTGTAAAAAAAATTTTTTGCGAATATTACCAACCACTCCACAAACTTTAATTTGTTCATCACAACAAGATAGCGATTTAGTGGACTCAAAGGAAAAGCCGAGTCAAATTGACAATCGGTTAATTATATAAGCAAACACATGAACAAAAAAGAAAGACAGGCTAATGTACTCTGTGTTGGGAGGGCGTAGAGACTAGCAGATTTAAATTTCAAAATCTGCTACTAATATTTATGAAATTTTCTATGTTTAAACATGCAGATCAAGCATAATATAAAGATGATATCCGATAAAGTGGTCCACACAAATAGATAGCCATTCAATGAATGGGTCAGGCAGAGATATAGATGAAAATACACACATACATACACTAACAAACTAACTAAATATAGCTAAGTAAAGAGATAAAAAGTTTTACTCTGATTATTCGGTATAACATAAAATGGCTTACCTCTGTACTATTTAGCAAATGCATTACCTCCTGCCGTGAAGGCTTTTCGTTCTTTCGCCCTATCGATACACCATTGACGTGACGTGACGAAGCGCACATGTCCTTTTCCAACTGCGCAGCCTCCTGTGCCGCGATGATGTCACGATAGACACTCTGACCGTCCTCATCGAATGGGATGCCATCGTCTTCCGTCTCAAGACAGTCGTCCAAATCTCCGTTGTTACTACTATTCTCTGTTCCAGCCAGAGTATCACATCTGCCAGGCCCTTTTACATTTTCAGAGTGGTCATGCAACAATTGACCAGTTTGCTTTTTGTCTTTATTATCTGTCGCACGAGCAACTCGACGGAGAGGACCACAACCTGTAGCTACAGAGTATTCACTATCTGGAGACGACTGGATGGGAGGAAGTCTGTTACATATAGATAAAGAAATTCAGACACAAAAAAATACACTAGACAAGACTAAAACTTTTAGTTAAAAAAGCTTAAATCTTGTATGCAGCATGGAAGTAGAGCACATAAGAATAATAACAATTTTGACAGCACCTCGGATGACATTCTCCAAGAATACTTTCAGTACACCACAAGTCATTCCATAATCACAAAAAGTGAAACGACGAATGTCAGGTTTAGAAATGTCACTGCGTTTGTCCCGCAATACCTTACCAAGACGCGTATTGCCAAACTTAAATTACGATGACGCTTAGCGCGACCCTTCCCAAGACCTTTGTCAATTTACCCCGATCAGACAAGATTTAAATGAACAGCACTATGTTAATATCTAGTTTGGTAATGCATGGCAAGGAGGAAATAACACTCATCAAGAAAGAAATGCAAACCCACTGACGTTTCCGAATGACCTAGTGCTAAAAAGCTCATCCAAAATCCGTAGTTAATGTAACAAATAGAATTAAGAAGACAGCCTACGAAATTAAATGTTGCCACAAACTACAACCTGAACTATAACCGCAGTATAAAAGCGCCTGTGCATACTCAAAACACTGCTCGAAGGTGAAATCTGCATTCTTAACTGTAAAATTCACTCACCTTCACATTATAAAAAACGGTGTACGCAGCATTTTACTTATAACAAATGCCATAATAGAAGAATAATGTCAGCTTAAACGCTTTGTTTTTTTTTAGTTCGAACCAGTAGAGGGATCCGGAACACGTTTGAAGTGCTATACAGCGTTTTAATTTCAGTAGTGAAATTGATCCTTTGAGCGAAAAGTCAAGCAGCTAACAATTGCCACAACTAAGTCATAATTAAAGCAGTGGATGCTGACGAGTACAAATTTTTTTAAATGTCCACATGCATACAACTAAGATAATGAATAAAATATATCTTACTATTTGATTTTGCAAAAGCCTCGTTTACACGAGCAAACCGATAATTTTGTACACAACTTGTTAATAAACATTCTAGACGTTAAATTAACTTATGAATCTTCTCTCAAAATATGCGTCAAGCTAATGAATTATCAAACGAACGATATTCCAGAAGAAATATGCTGAATAAAGTTCCCGTTAAACGATTCAGTCTTAGTGCCCAATGATTGGTTAAATATCTATGACTAAATTAATGCGATGGAATATAACATAAAGGAGGATTTACACGCCTTTTATCACCTCTGAGATATATAATTTCATACCTAGCAAAATGCATAACTTGCATAATAAACAAGGCGGGTTCTTGTAACCTATTCATAGTAGAAGCATATTTACTCTCGCTCAATTGTGCAAAAGTCAACATAAAACACGTAAATGGCTAATGAAACCCAAACAAAAAATTTAAAACAATTTACCGATCCAAATCGAGGCTAGAAGAGATACATGAAGACGCCCCTCGAGAAAACATAAGCGGAGTGCTGTGTTCTGTGGCGATAAGTGTATTAGTCGTCTGGACGACAAGAGGTTCTGGATCTGGTTCCAGTTCAACTATTTTGAATGGTTGATTTAGTCCATTAAAATGATTGGTAGCCATCTCCCGAGATAATGTCGATGATGCTTGTTGTGACGCAGATTGACATCGATAAGAGCTACCAAGCAACGCCGATTGTGGATTTTCCGAGAGAATACTTTCTTTCCTCACAGACTTCTGAGTAGAAATCTCAAATGTTTCAAGTGCTTTTGTACTAGGTAAATCAATCTCTTCATTGTCTGAACAGACCTGAGTCATTGGCGGCGTATCCTCGATTGCGTAAACTTGAGGTCCTTCTCCTAACGTACCGCTGAGCGAATTCCGAGAAACAACAATAGGTTGAACTTCGACAGCACTACGAGGTACAGACTCGGATATGCTATTAATTGTCAACGATGTTTGCCCACTCATAGCATTGTTAACAGAATCAATTCCATTTGGGATGAAATTTTTTGTACAAG
The DNA here is from genome assembly GCA_029291075.1 of Eudiplozoon nipponicum. NCBI lineage: Eukaryota > Metazoa > Platyhelminthes > Monogenea > Mazocraeidea > Diplozoidae > Eudiplozoon > Eudiplozoon nipponicum. The sequence continues at coordinate 156,455 of JAQBSW010000586.1, forward strand.
TATCCGCAGGAGCATTACTGTTGCCGATATTTAGAGGAAGACTTGCTCCATAACTGGAATCAGTGTTTTCAGTCGTCGTGGACACACTGCCATAAGTGCTAGTCACACCAGATGGCTCGTACAGAGATCCTCCCTCATCCGCATATACACATGTCCGTTCTGCATATACCCCAGCTGAAGCGATGTCATAGTCATCACATATAATTCCACGAGAACAAGACTTAACTCCGCTAGCTGTGTTAACGAATTGATCAAATGAATGGATGTAAGGAGAAAAATAAAATATGATAATAACAAACGAGAGAAAAATTCAAAATCAATAAACGGAAGCCCAATTGTGGATAAATCCTGAAATCTATAAAAAAAATAAAATTAAATATTTACGAAAAATCAACGAATTATTACTTAAAGAGATAGCCAACCAATTTCTTTCACCAAAATACTTCGCAATGCACAAATGTGGAGCTTAAAACGGTAACTCTAATGTTAGATAAATAAGAATTAATTAAATATGACGTCTGCAACCTTTTCACTTCAAAATAGATCCATTCGTTCAGAGTTACATTCCGTCTTGGACTTCACGCAATTCACAAATTATTTTACATTTGACGAGTTTCTGGCATGCACGAGCTATTGGTTATAAAGATTTTCCAAGAAAATTAACCCTGATATAATTCGATCTGCCCGCGAAGAGTAAATTTATGCCTTTTCAAATATCAACGACGACGCGGCCACCGGCAGAAGAGACCAAGTGATAATATCTGATTAGAAATCCAACGCAAATACGATAAAATTCACTTATGGTTAAATATGCATGCAAAGGCAAATTTAGAAGCTTTTCTTTGTATACATGCCTTATCATATCCCAATAAAAGAGATCGCATGATGCAGGCTATTAAGATATCCTAATTCGATAAAATAAAATCCATTCCTGGTTGAATCCTTATACTGACGCCAACAAGTGACTAGTTTATCAGGCTTGCATTATAGTATCATACAGTGACGGTTAGTTGGTTAAATACGAATAAATACACCGATAAATGATTCTTCCTTATAGACATATCGATCAGGATAAGAGTAAATGGTTCAGTTGGTGTTACATATGATCAGAATATTTACCTTAAATCGCAACTTTGATTCAATTTAGCCTGTTTTCCAAAACCATTGGGGTTGCACCCTTTACAAGTATTAAACATAATATTTAGTGAGTTGACTTTGAATTCGCATGGTGGATAAATTTATATGAAGTTGACTCCACCACTGCTTGAATACACATACATATAGGACATTTTACCGTCCAACAGTCACACACTTCTTGATAAATATTTTGTAGTCATTTAGTGTACTACCTCCTCCCACTAATAAGTCGTATTTAGGCACCAAATGCGTGTCTACATGAGATTAAACATTTTGTTATGCTCAAATTGACATATTCTTCTGGTCCTTTTTGAACTAATCTATTACTTTGTATGTGATACCTAATACACAATTGCATACATATTAGTACTCCACAAAAAGGGGCATAGTTACCATTTATTGACAAAAATCTGAACCTAAAAATGACCAAAAAGAATGCTCGCTTAGACATCATGTCAGTTTGTAGTGAAGATACTGTTTTGTATTGAGCGCGGATTGTAAAAGGGACGACAGACAGGGTTGATCGAAATATCATCCTAAGTGTACAATGAATATTTTTTTGCGAGCGTTAGAACCTTATTTATATTAAAAATCATCACCCGGGGCAAATCATAAAAAAATACATTTCAGGTTGCAAAGTAAAAAAACACATGATAAATGACTCTTCGTCAAGCACTTGTTTCATATTAACAAGCAATGACTAGTTGGAACGATAGTTATTGTCAACAATATTACATGGGTAAATTGAGGTTGTTCAATATCCCATGAAAAATGTAAAATAATTATAATATAAAGTGATATATATTGTGCATGTATAAATACAAAAATACAAATACACACATACATGCATGTATATTTAAATGCATTCATACATTCATACATGCATACACGAATACATACATAAATACATACATACTTACATAAATACAAACATACATACATACATAAATACACACATACATACATACATGCATACATGCATGCATACATACATACATACATACATACATACATACATACATACATACATACATACATACATACATACATACATACATACATACATACATACATACATACATACATACATACATACATACATACATACATACATACATACATACATACATACATACATACATACATACATACATACGTACGTACATACATACATACTTACATACATACATATATACATATATACATGAAAACATACATACATACATACATACATATATACATGCAAACATACATACATACGTATATGTATACATGCATACTTATACGAACATACATAAATGAACACATGTACATACAAGCATAAATATATATATATATATAGATATAGATATATATACATAAATAAATGCATACAGGCATACATAACTTCATGCATATAAACTAGCATACAGATACAAACACATAAGTATGTATACGAAATTGGATGGAATGAGACTAGTGATGGAGCTTGCACTATTTACATTTAAAGAGTGATACCGAAATGCAGTACTTTTTTATAAAATGTACTGTAAATACCAAACAAATTACCTTCAGTTTCTGCAGCCGTTATGACTGGAAACACGCCTGTGTCAGGGCTTAGAATCTTACTGTCGTTGAGTAGTTGCTTGCTGGAATTTTGACAGATAGCTCCATTAAATTGCGATGTCGGCTGAACTATAGGAGGTGAAACGGCTGCACCTAAAGTAGATGAGAATTCATCTTTTGCGTCAGACTCATCTTCACACTCGTCTGGTAAGAGTAGACTTTCACGGGTATTAAGTCCACTGCCTTGGATATCAAGAGAACAGCTCTTTCTTTCCACGATGCCTGATTAATTTGAGCGATGTAAAATAGTTAGATAGAATGTATGCCATTGTAATTTGGAGATGGCCACAGAGGAGCATCGTTTAATAAAAAGAGAGACAACATTTTTCAAACAATTATTGTACTAAATAAAAATTTATTGCGCGGGTTGAGACAGAATTTACTTAAATCAAGTTTCGACATTGAACTAACCACCTGTCCCATTGTATCAAGTCAGTCGCACAACATAGCAAAACTACCGCGTGATTGATGGTAGTTTTGCAATTTTTTCATTAGTTTCAACTACAGGAAAACTAACAAGAAATCTAAGTAATGCGAGTATTACAATGGTATTTCATTATATGGGAAATTTTGCCATAGCTTAATTAGGGAATAAGATATCAAATACGATCTATTCACTCGACCACATGTTTTTCGTTGTTTGGCAATTCATTAACTGTGGCCAGTGTTGCTTTGAGCAGCCTACCTGCCTATGACCGAAGCAATCACCGATTTCGCGAGTGGTGACTATCATCATTTAAATAAATTTTGCAAACTTGGGATAAACATGTCATATTTTTATCGACCAGTTGTCCAACATAGCACAAACAGGCTCATTATACATATCTGACGTATTGTCGGAATATTGTGCGACTGGTTAAATAAAATGTGATTATAGTTTATCGCAAATCTGCAAACTTTATTCAAATGATACGACTGAAGTGGACATACTGACGTTCGAACGCTTAGTTCGTTACATCGGCAGCAATGCATAGAATGATGGAAGTAGCACAGTGACACGTTACTGGGCAAGAGATACGCGCAATATTCGTCCTTTCGTTTTGATATATTCATTAAAAGTAATTGGCCTTCGCGTAGTGCTGTCGTCGTTCGACCCGATACCTCCATTGACGGTTGCGGGTCAATTGATAGTACTCGTAGGTCGGTAAAATCTTGATTCCTTTACATTTCCAGGTGCAAAGTTTGCATTTTTATTAATTGATGGGTTCTCACTGGTCCCCCGACTCTGAAGCCGTTCTTACACTGCATGTCCGTAAAAGTTTTAGAATAAATATTTTACGACTTCCTTTTCAATCCCATCTTCAGGATTGACACCATACTCACTATACTCAATTATACATCCTTCACCAACTAATTATGAATTGTTTCTTTCATATGCAGGTAAACGTTTCTGTTAAACTCAGGAAAAATATCCAACAAACGAAAATAAATGATAAAAAAACTAAATCAACTCATAATGTTTTGATTCGAGTATCATGACAGGATTAAAGTATACAGATGCTGTTGGAATAACCTAAACAGTTCATTAGATATCAAATGCAATATATCCACTCGTCTACAATGTTATCAAATAAAGCAACAATTAATAGAAAATTAAATAATGTTAAATTGCTTTTAATCAACATCACTTCCCGATTGGCATGGTGTGTCTTATATTGACAGGTCTGGACTGGCAAATTGAATTAATGGAATCCAAAATATGTACAGGTTATTATTTAAATCAGGTTTGCGAGCTTGAAATAAACACAACTCCCATTGAAATTAGCTAGTCGAACAATATAATAAAACTACCATCAGTCATACGTACTATATTGTTAAATACAATGGGAATGGTGTTTATTTCAAGATAGAAAACTTGCTTTAAATAATTGTTATCATCACTCGCGCAATCAATGACTGTTTAATGTGCAGATTATATTAGAAATAAATATGTTAGTAACAAAATTTCCACGATTATGATACATATTTTTATAAACAAATACGCTTTCAAATGCAATTCTTCACATAACATACACACATAAACACAGATATGAATCTCCCAAATGATCGGTTCCTACATAAAGGACGGCCGAAAGTAAGGTTAACTCAAAGATCATGGGCTTGTTAAGTAGTGATTTCAGAGTGATTTGAATAATTTGCTGAAGGCAGCTGCAACAAGGTTAATATGACTGGAAATCTCTTCAGAAGCTAATCAATTCCGTTACACCGGAAAATACAGGAAAACCAAGTTCTTTTATGATCTGCAGTATGGCACCGTTAAGCCCGACCTTAGGCTCCGGATAAAAATTATCATTTAACTACAGGCCATTGCGGATGGGCACTTCTTATTTTAATCGAAACTTTTGCTCCTTTTCAACCCCCAGAACATCATCGTCGACATATTCTAGATAAGCAAGTCAGACGCCATCACCCTTCGGCATACTAATAAGTTTAGTTGTGACCTCAGCAAATACTAAATTGGAAATAAGACAGAACAAAGTGGGAGCAATGACACGTCCTCATCGAACGCCGGAGCCAATAGCAACAGGTTTAGAATGACCAACACGAATGCAGAGCAAATCCGATAATTCATTACAGCAGCTTCAGGCAATCGAAATATATTGTTTCGTACGACATCATTAAGCATAGATTGACATAACATCTTGCGCGACGCAAAACCGAAAGTGGATAAATGGTTTAAAATATCAACGTTGGTCGGCCGCTAATACTGGTGGCGTAACACAAATTTGCGGTGAAATTCATGAATTTGATCCATGCATTCCGTTTCCAGTCGAAACCCTGCCTGAGTTAGCCTGATTCGCTACTCTCACTTCACGAATCCTTCTGATAGCAGTGACCGTCTTTGATACAGCATGCGGGAGATCACAGCTCTACTAGTTCTAAAAGCTTAGTTTTAAAGAAACATTTTCTTCGTTTTCTTCACAACTTCAAAATAAAAACAAATAATAAGTTGGTTTCAGGATAAAAATGCCCCAGCCAACGCTTATAAGATAACACAACTTCTAAACATTTACAGTTTGGTTAGCTACTTCATAAAGAGCCCGAATCTCACTAGCTGTCCTATAAAACATAGGCAAGGTAACCTAGTTTTAGGGATTTATTGAATTCATATACGTATCTGGTCTCCTAGCAAAAAGTTTCTAACATTTGAACAATACGAGTAAGAGAATTCGAGGGACTAGATCAATACCTTCAGATAAATGATTGAGCCTGAGATTCATACAGAGCGGGCCATTATACGACCAAATTTTTTGAATGTCGAGAGTTGATTTATTTGAAGCCTGTTTGTGCACGCATCAGTCTT
>JAQBSW010000586.1:167500-188201 GCA_029291075.1 Eudiplozoon nipponicum
AAATACTACAGATAGTAAACCAAATCGCAAGTGGCTGCCTGCTCCACCATTTGCTCTACGACCACTCATTCGTCGCAAATACACCTGTTCATGGTTTTCAAAATAAGTGAAGTAAAGTATAGAAAGAATTTTTTTAAATTAATTCCAGTTATCGCTGTCCAAATTACAAATTGCTTTATAGAATAAAGATAAAACGTGAATCAGCAGTCCTTTGAAATTAAGTCAAATGTTTAATAAAGTTTGCGATCTTGATATTAACACCTGACCCATCATGTGCATACATTTGTCAGTATAAAAAAGCATTGTATAGTGTAGAAAAGGCAATTCATCTAGTAGACCGTTACTGGCTTATTGGGAACTCATCAAGTATTGGCCAGAATTTGCCGCGCGCATGGCTCGAATCTGGGCAAGTCTAGTTCAGATTCTGGTGCTCTAACCACTGAGCCACCTTGCCACACAATACCTTTTCTGGCAAGGCTCAAACCTGGGCATGTCTATTTCGGAATCTGGTTTTCTAACCACAGATCCGTCCTGGCACATATTAAACACCATTTCCAGTTATATACTAACCAATTTTTTTTAGCTAGCCTTTCCTTTATGTAGAACCTATATGGCATCACTTTAGACCTGCAGTTCCAACTAACCATCCACAATCTGTCATTATAGAGCAGACACCACGCTGCATGGGTAAGTGGTATTGCAATAATTACTTTAACCAAAGTTGCGATCTTGATATAAAAATCAGGATCGCAACCTTAATTTAAAAAATTGTTATCACCGCCTGCGCAACCAATTTTCGTTTAAGTTTACTGCCTTTATATATATATATATATATATATATATATATATATATATATATATATATATATATATATGTTCTTCTGAAATGCGAGCTTTAATAAAATTCATTGTACCCTTCCTGTGTACAAAATATATATGTGTGTGTGCCTGATTATGTCAGCTAAAACAAGAAATAGAAGTAAAACCGAGTCAGATTTGTTGCCACTCACTTAATCAAATGAAAACCCAGAATGTATATAAATGAAAGATTGTAAAGCAAAGTTTAGTATTCTCGAAATAAATAGCCATTATCCAGTTTTTTATTAATGTGTTTTTTCTTCCCAATTAGAAATATATTGTGTAATATTCGAAGACAATGGACATTATAAGGAATATATATATATATATATATATATATATATATATATATATATATATATATATATATATATATATAAGTCTAATGGGAGGATTTTGCTTATATATTTTGTCAGTAAAAACTAAAATGTCTTCAGATAGCATAAAGGAAATTCATCCAGTGACCCGGTTTTGTCATTATTGGGAACTCGTCAAGTAAAACTCAGAATCGGCCGCAGACGGAACATGAACACACATAAAATCAAATTCCTGCCATTAGACTTCAATTCAATATGCAGTCCCCAACTAGCATAGTACCTGTTGTATAATAACATATGGGAGTTGTTAGATAGAAATTTAGGTCTTAAGAGATTCGAAAGTTTCCACCCGAAGGAAGGGCCAACCAAAAAACTAAAGTTTGTATATTAATTAAAACTGCGTGTAATGTGCGTTAAAGATGGATCAGTGGATAACATCCCAGATTCCAACACAAATTTATTTGACAACCATCATTTCGTTTCATATAAAGACATGAGTTTGGTCTAACTGTGCATTAAATTTTATTGTTAAATGTGTAGTGACGAAATAAGTATAAGTGTGCCGGACCCGGAGGGTAAGTTTCGGCTGCTGAAGGAATCATAGGCCACAGGCACCTGAGCAGATAATGCTCATCAGCCTTGACCGCAGACTATCTAAGAGAAGGAAAACTCCGAATAAAAACTATCCTCACCAGGAATGGGCGACCTATTGTTCTTTTACTGTCCATGTGTAACTATGAACGATATGAATTCCAATGACATACTGCATCGGCCGTCGCGCAGTATAAAAAGTTTCGACTTTGTGCGGCACGTTTAAATACATCTACTAAAATCAATGCAAAAACCGTAATCAACGTTGCACTTTCGTTGTATCTGCATATATTCCCAACAATTGCAGCACACACGAAAGCAAGGACGCTTTTTACTTCGAATTAAGCATCTTACTACGTAGAGCACGAACAGCAGATATAGTTTTGGTTATGGGTGACATGAATGCTGAAGTTGGGCACTTAAGTAACGCAGAATTTCATTTAGGTGGAAGATACACTTTAAGCTCGACGCGCAACGATAATTGTGAATGGCTTTTGGATAGCTGCGCGGAACATAGGTTATATTTAATAAGTACAAACTTCAGATGTAGTGTTAGACGTTGTACCACATAGCAATGCGTTAACAATTCTTTAAATCAATTTTGCAGGCTTGAAATAAACACCAATCACATTGATTCTAAATCAGTCACAAAACAGCAAAACTACATCCAGTCAGACGCATTGACGCGCTTCGACTTTCTATGATCATCATAGCACGATGGCAAACTCACACTGAAGTATCACAGCACAACGCAAGCATAGAGAAAGCGCAATTATATATGCGACACTCACCTTTAGTAGTCTCGCATACCTCGTACTTGACTAGTGATGAGAGTCGTGCATCTAATTTTTCTTTCCATAAATACCAATTGTGGTTTGATCCTCGTTATTTAGTTTTCTGTCGTTCATTGATAATAACCATAGAAGGTCTAAATGCGGCAATACATCCGACTGAAGATAGTTTTGCTATTATTTGCGACTGATCGGATTCAATGTGATTACTGTTTATCTCTTGCTTGATAACTTGATTTAAAGAATGCCTCAATTCAAAACGAATGATATATATATATATATATATATATATATATATATATATATTTTTCTGCACGTTTAAGCCCTGCTAAACTTGCAGAAAATAATTCAAAAAGAAATTAAATTGGACTGGAATAAAGACATAACTGACATGCCTTTAAAAATAGCCAACGCTTCGCAAAATACGACACATACATCAATTACGGACGCAATTACAATGAAAGCGATGACACACCAAATGACGTTACGCAAAAGGAGTGGTCTAAATTGCACAAAAGTAGTGGTCTAAATTGCGCAAAACAAAGGCTAGAATAACGAAGAGGAGATTGGTTACAACAAATGTACAGTGAGATTGGATGAACGAATATACTAACGAATCCAGAACAATGGCTGTAGATACTGGTAGAAATAAGATTTATTAATAAATGTTATTCCATGGAGAACGTTGTTTTGTTCTTATATATATATATATATATATATATATATATATATATATATACATATATATATATATATATATATATATTAGTGTGAGCAAAGGATTCACATTATAATATCAACTTCCTCTCTTTATTCAAAATTTCAAAAATACAAGGCTCCTAAAATATATGCATAGATGACTAAAAAATCATGCTTTTCAGCTTATATTACTAGAACATGAATCAACGTACACAATCAAATTCAAAAAAAATATTTAGTAACATTTTACCTGTTCCGCTGTAGAGCTAAGTTCAGTTTCACTGTCTATTTGGCTATCGTCTGTTGATACTGCATTGATCAAACTGTTTTCGGTTTCCTTTTTACGTGTAACACGAAGCATGTTCCATTGAATACAAGAAGTTTAGAGTGAAATGAGAAATAGAAACAAATATTCATTAAAATCGGATACAAGTGAAGCATTATAATAAATAAACTGATCCAATAATAGTTATGTTAAATAAACTCAATGCAAAAATTTAACCATACGAAAGACAATTTTTACACGGGGAGAATAACTTCCAGACCTGAATTTGGTATTTATGTCCTTACAGTGAACCGGAAAACAGAAGGACGTGCATAATTTGTAACTCAGTTTGGCAAATACACATATATATAAATAAATAACTAAGTGTCCCCGACGATGCGTTTTTATTGAGCCTTCTTCGATGAAGCAGAGTGAATTAGTCCTCTCCGCTATACCTTGTTTGCTACTCAATTCTCGCAGATTTTCGCCAAATTAATATTTTTTTTTAGTTAGAGTACGGTGCGATGTATTCAAGTGCCCGATCTGTGAATAATAGTAACCGGCCACGAGATTGCCGTTCTACACGTTCTACGAATGCATCCATCCACCGTAGTTATCACGGTAGCCTAACAATCAGAATATGCGGGTAGCCTTATTGGGCAATTGACCTACCAACATAAAGTGTGGTTCTTAGCTAAATGCCAAATGTATGGCTTGCTTTACGGCTTTTGGAAAACCCAATATTGGAAATTCCAATTAAATCTAATATTGGTCAAATACGAAAAATGGGAAATTCAACATCGACACGACATTATGGGCGAAAAAGCGATTATATATAGTGGACATATTGGGTATTAACATGCTAAATGAATAATTTCAACGCTCTTCCTATGTTATGTTGGCTCAGATAAAATTCACGTGCACATTAATTCAGGACATTGTGCCGTAATTCCCTCCAATATATGTCGGACGATTTCAGTTTTGGTTTGACAGGTTGGATAGCCTCCTATTGTTATAAAGCGTGTGTCAACAAGATGACGCTTTCTTTACTTCCTCACATTGGAAAAAAATATTTGTCTTAGGTAAACTAACTAGCTAATAGCTAGCGCAGGTCTAATATACATATTTTAATTTCTACCATATTTTGTGGTGATAAGCTTAACGGAATTCCACATGTTCTCATTAAACTTTGAGAACTTCGCAGGCACACTTTCTCAAAATATACATACATTTTAGCTACAAATCATACTCTCTCAGAATATTACATTAAGTATTAACAAAACGATAGTGATTAGAATAAATATGAGGTTTCATGTAATATGAACACCTTTCTCGGCTCAGTTTGGATTCTAATCACACAAGAAATCGCCCTTCCTTAATATATATGGCAAAGTAATAGTACTTATTTTCAAGATTTTATGATACAAATTAAATGAATTTATACAGTTATACCAACTACGTCAAGCCACACCTCAGTTTGATTAGTTATATCTCGCGATCAAAGCAATAGCTTAGTTCCAATTAGACATTCATAATCTAGCTGTGTTCAGATAGTTTGATGCTCGTTACAGAAATGATACTGTTAGATAATGCGTTCCAGATATTCCTGGGTGGAATTTAGTAAGTTCGTACACAGGATTACTTATTTATGACATAGAATTATGCCGGCAGACAAGATTGATTTTCTCAATTCCGTGCGGTCAATTTACTGCAAAACACTTTTCTCATGATATTTAATTTGATATATATTCAACTATTTTTTTAAAATATATTAGCATGTATACAATAAACACACAATATATAAAATGTCATTTTATTTCATATCCGAGAGTCAATTTTTAACGTTTTAAATATATTTCCTGTAAAACGATAATGGCTTACTTTTTGTTAGTTATTATAACGGCAGAAATAACTGATTTTCGGTATTGTGGAAATTCTAACCCTGGTGGAAGGAGGACGTTAAATAAGGCCGCATATAATAGCTATATGAAATGCAGGCTTAACGTACATCAATAAAAACCAGCGCAATGACAATAAATAATCAATGAATAACTGTATACACAGGCAAGCATACGTAAATGTACTTTTTACACGACTATGACAAACATAGACGATTAGATTTTACGTATACGTATGCTAGTGTAAGCAAACGTTTTCTTGTTAACATTACCGCACAGGTGGGTCTCATAATCTGTTCAACATTATATTGTTATTGAAAAATGTGAACAACTAAATTAGCTCAATATACTTGAACATTTTATTTAAATATATAAAGAATACCAAAATTTCGTATAGTTGAGAGCAAGAAAAGAATGGAATTTCAAAAATTGCGTTCTGATACTTCTAAAATAAAAAATTTGACAGTCAAATAAGTAATCATTCTATACACAGGTAAGATAACGTTTAAATAATGTTTGCAAACTTGAGATAAATACCGACCCCATTTTATTTAATCAATCACATAAAATACAGCCGCATTTTTTATTGTCAATATATTATGTGTAGTGAAGTTAGCGAGTTTGACATCGCATTCTGAAGATCACCATGGAAGTTCAAAACCTGTCAGAAAACACTATTGACAAAAGTTTTCCATGGTGAACAACTGGTCAAATAAAGCTGAATAAGTGTATGTCTCAGCTACCCAAATTTGATTTAAATAATTTAAACCTGACGACTACTGGCGTATTTATTAAGCAAAATGCTTTAGCACAACATTTTAGTGGACTTTATTCATGTTATGAATTAATTGAATGCGAATCTGTTTGGTAAAGGTTTTATTTTACAAAGTTATATAAGTCAGTGATGTTACATTCAATATGTTGAATATAATTTTAAAACATTTTGAAGCAAAGAAACAATGAACATTACACCTGTTTTTTAGGTGTTGCGCACATAGCAACAAATAGTTAAAATATGACCAGGAGGATAAACCAAAGCCAGCATGAACGGAAGACAATCTCAAGTGCACATTTGTTTCGTGCTTACTGGCGACTCATCAATAGGAGCCAGTATTACGCCCTATATGAGATATATATACATTTATATGAGGAATGTGGGACAATTTTAAATGACAGTCTCCTATACGAATATGTAAACCTGCAGCAGTTGAGCTAACGTTATGTAAAGTATTGGACAATGCTACTTCAAAACCAACTCAGTATACAAAATGTATACCAAGCCTGTAACAGGTACCAAACATATGTCTGTTTAGCTGAAACGAATGTACAAATAATATTGCACCTCCCGTTCATGCTGAATTTGGTTTATCCTTCTGGTTATATTTGAACTAATTTTTACTAGGTGCGCAATACCTAATACAAAATTGCATATATGTTCTCAGCCACAAACATTATCTAACTGTTATATATTTTAATTGACTGATGTACTGATTACCACTAAATGTGATAGCTGACATAGAGCAATGCGGGTGTGTATGGATTTCCTGGAGTAAAAGGTGTTCAGAAATATTTGTAATTCTCAATTTTGTTGAACTTTAGCGTATATTGAAGTCCATTGTGTTGGTACCATGCACCGACTCGGCAACCATAGTGTTCTTGCCATGTATCCTTTCGGCAACCATAATGTTGGTATCAGGTACTGACAAAACAGCCGTAGTGTTGGTACCGTTTACAGGCTTGGTATACATATTATATATAGTGAGTTGGACTTCAAGTCGCGCTATCGAAGAATTCATATGAAGTTAGCTTCACTACTACAGGTGTACAAATTCGAATAGGAGATTTACCGACTTATTTTCCTACATACCTCACCCAAATATATAATGGGTATAAAGCGCAGTACGAGTTACCACTGATAATTCAGAGTTAGCACGTAACGACCATGCACGAGATCATACATTTCGTTGGTGTTGAAGTAATTTTTTAGTAGGTGCGCAGCAACTAATACACAATTGCATGCAGTTATATATATATATATATATATATATATATATATATATATATATATATATATATATATAATAGTTATCCGCAGCAAAAAGTATCTAACTGTCAGATAATAAACGCAGTTTGTTATGTATTTACCACTAGCTACATGTCGTTTCTACGGTGATCGGCAAGCACTTCTTAATTAAATCCCAAATAATAAGTCACAACACATGAATAAGTTCGCGCTACAGTAAGCAGAGAGGTGTTTTTCTAGTAAGAGATCTAAAGTAGACACATTTAATAAACGGCACTATCAACATTTTGTAAACAATTGATGTTTTATTTACGGGAGCACACTCGTAACTGCCTAACGTTGTACTCCAGTCGATTCTGTCGACATTCCCAGACAAATGCAAACTAAGCGAGACTACTAGGTGAGAATCGCAGCTTTAAATCAAGTTTGCGAGCTTGAAGTAAACACCAACCCCATTGTATTTAACCAGTCATCGAACAACATAACAAAACTACCGCCAGCGCAACGCACTGACGCGTTTCGACCTTCCATGATCATCATCAGAGTACGACGGCAAACTGACTATCGAGGATCAAACCGCATTGAATATATATGGAAATCAAATTTAGATATGCGGCTCTCAGCTCTAGCAGTCTTGCATACATTGAACTTGACTGGAAATGTCGGCTGCACAATTTCTATGCAGTCACGAACATTAACAATTTGCAGCTTTCGCCCCGTATACATATATAGACAACACAATTTAACACTAATTGATTGCGCGGGTGGTGGTAACAATACTTTAAATCAAGTTTGCGAGCTTGAAGTAAACACCAATCCCATTGTATTTAACCAGTCGTCGAACAACATAACAAAACTACCGCCAGCCGCAACGCACTGACGCGTTTCGACCTTCCATGATCATCATCAGAGTACGACGGCAAACTGATTATCGAGGATCAAACCGCATTGAATATATATGGAAATCAAATTTAGATATGCGGCTCTCACCTATAGCAGTCTTGCATACATTGAACTTGACTGGTAATGTCGGCTGCACAATTTCTATGCAGTAACGAACATTAACTGTTTGCAGCTTTCGCCACATATACATATATAGACAATATAATTTAACAATAATTGATTGCGCCGGTGGTGGTAACAATGCTTTAAATCAAGTTTGCTAGCTTCGTGTAAACACCAACCCCATTATATTTAACCAGTCTTCGAACAACATAACAAAACTACCGCCAGCCGCAACGCACTGACGCGTTTCGACCTTCCATGATCATCATCAGAGTACGACGGCAAACTGACTAACGCGTCATTGCGTTGCGGCTGGCAGTAGTTTTGTTAGGTTTTTTGGAAGACTGGTTAAATACAATGGTGGTTAAAGGGCGTAATACCGGCTCCTACTGATGAGTCGCCAGTAAGCACGAAACGAATGTGCATGAGAATATACTTTCCATTCATGCTGCCTTTGGTTTATCCTTCTGGTCACAACTGAACTAATGTGTTACTAGGTTCGCAACACCTAATACATACTTGCATATATATTAGCTCTTCGCAATAAACAGTATTTAAGTTAATGTTCGTGACTGCATAGAAAGTGTGCAGCCGACATTTCCAGTCAAGTTCAATGTATGCAAGACTGCTAGAGGTGAGAGCCGCATATCTAAACTTGATTTCCATATATATTCAATGCTGTTTGATCCTCGGTAGTTAGTTTGCCGTCGTACTCTGATGATGATCGTTGAAGGTCGAAACTCGTCAGTGCGTTGCGGCTGGCGGTAGGTTTGTTATGTTGTTCGAAGACTGGTTAAATACAATGGGGTTGGTGTTTACTTCAAGCTCGCAAACTTGATTTAAAGCATTGTTACCACCACCCGCGCAATCAATTGTTAAATTGTATTGTCTATATACGTATATGTGGCGAAAGCTGCAAACAATTAATGTTCGTGACTGCATAGAAATTGTGCAGCCGACATTTCCAGTCAAGTTCAATGTATGCGAGACTGCTAGAGGTGAGAGCCGCATATCTAAATTTGATTTCCATATATATTCAATGCGATTTGATCCTCGATAGTCAGTTTGCCGTCGTACTCTGATGATGATCATGGAAGGTCGAAACGCGTCAGTGCGTTGCGGCTGGCGGTAGTTTTGTTATGTTGTTCGAATACTGGTTAAATACAATGGGGCTGGTGTTTACTTAAAGCTCGCAAACTTGGTTTAAAGCATTGTTACCACCACCCGCGCAATCAATTATTGTTAATTTGTGAGAATCGCATGTCTGATTTTTCCTGCCTTATGCATAATCATTTATGTTCGACTCTCGATTGATATTTTACCATCATTTTCCCATGATGATCATAAAACGTTTAAACGCGTCAGTATGTGCGACTGACAGTAGTCTCCCCATGTTTTGCTAGAGTTGACAGTAATCTTACCGACATGATTATGTTATTGACGCTTGTTAACAATAACATTAAAATTCTCCATTGTCTGTTTTTAATTGGATACGTAAATTTGTGTATGCGCGCGAAGACGTAGGAATTTTCATGTGTTATACTTAGTTACTGTCCTCATCACAGTATTTTCATCCTGTTCCTGACCGACTAACGAGGATTAAACCACAATGCATATATATTCCATATATTAAATCAGGTATGTGGCTCTCACACCTAGCAGTCCCACTTACGTTGTACTGGAAATGTAAACCGCGTAATTTCTATGATTTATCGAACTGAAACTTTTGCAGCTTTCTCCACAAATAGTTTAGTTATACAATTAACCAATTATTCCATTCATTTAGTTTATCATATTGCTGCAATTTCCTAGCATTTTAAGATAAATATTTTTGTATAAATAAATAGTAAATTATAGGATTTTCGGTACTATTTAGAGTACAAATTTAGGCAAGTATAACATGAATTGAATGGCATGGGAGTTTACCACAAGTTCACAAATATGAATTAAAGAATTGCTATCACCTAGCGCAAAATCAATTATTGTTTAATTGCCACATGCTAATTCTTATATATGCATTATATTAAAGAAACTCAGAGCCCAACCTATTGCTGTTTTAATAATTAAACGAACATTGGTTGCGCGGGCGATGATAAAAATTATTATTATAAGGGTCGCGGTTTTAATATAAGCACCTGACTCCTTAATTACTTACATATGTTAGTATGAACTAATAATTGTATAGTATAGAAAACCGGTCTACTGGATGGATTGCCTTTTCTACACTATACAATACTAAGTTTATACTGACATATGTAAGTAATTAATGGGTCAGGGGCTTATATCAAGACCGCAACCTTGATTATAATAACTATTGCTGAATTATTTATTTTCGTTAAATGACGCCGTAATCCAACTTCCTGTTCATAATTCTATAATGTATGCAATAAATCCAACTTAATCATCTTTGCCTCTCAAAAGTTACTAAATGAAGCGTCATAGTCCATAGTTGACTTGAGTTTGAACGAAAAGAATATGGCATTTTTATGGCCTGCTTTACAATAATGTTCTGCTTCAAAACAAAATTTATGTCTCAGTTTAAATTATTATGAAAACAGATGAAAATAAGTCCAATCATTTATAAATTAATTAATACTAAACCTTTTCCAGGAATCTAATAATTTAGAACGGATTGCGGCCAAACTCAGACTAACCGGATACATAACTTCAACGACTAACAGTACTTTGCTATGTCGTGTGACTGGTTAAATGTAATGGGATTGATACGTATCCCTAGCTTACAAATTTGATTTAATTAACAAAGACAAAAACTAGATCGGACCACGCGAAACGCCAAAACAAAGCTGAAAATAAAATTAACTGGGATGAACCCACTAGAATCACCTGACTTCATCTTGAAAAATCCAATAACCTACCTTAGAGACAAAAATTAGTGCCAGGATAAATCTCAAACGGCATCTTTAATCGCATGTTAGCAACCGTTAAATTTGAGGCTGGCAAGAACAATTTTTTGCCTTCTTAAAATAGAATTTGTAGAGTTGAAATAAAATTTATCCCGTTTCACTTATCCAAACGCACAGCATATCAAAACTGTCTCACATTGCATGTACAAACGTGTTCCGATCTTTCATAACACTCATAAGAGCGACGGAAAACTGACTGAGGATGTTCAGACTGAAAGTTTTATCGAATATATGGGAAATCAGAGTTGCCGTTCGCACCATTAGCAGTCTCGCACATATTTTAATCGACAGGAAATTTCGTCTGTACAAACTTTCTTTCAACTTCACCACTTATATTTAAGTTACAAAGTTCGACAATCATTAATTGCGCAAGCAGTAATATCCAGTATTTACATCAAGTTTGCGAGTTTGATGAAAACACCAATCCCATTGTATCTAAAAACATAGCTAAAGTAACCTCAGATATACATAATGTTGCGCATCGAATTTTCGTGGTCATCCTCAGAACTCGATGGTAAATTGGTCAAATAGAATAAAAAAACAATGAATATAAGAGCTACGATAAATATGAGATGCGATTCTATCTACTTGTAGCCTTGTATATATTTAATTTAATTGTAATTGTCGATTGAGTCAACTGACGCATCGTGGCAGAGAAAGAGAGATGACTGTACCTTGATAAGCACAGCAATATCTGTTTTAGGAAGGTTACACCACATAATTAAACGAGCATTGTTTGCGCGGGCGGTGATAACAATTATTATAATCAAGGTTGCGATCTTGATATAAGCACTTGACCCTTTAGTTACTTACATATGTCAGTATAAACTAAGAATTGTATAGTGTAGAAAAGGCAATTCATCCAGTAGACCGGTTTCGTCCTTATTGGGAACTCATCAAGTACTGGCTAGAATTTGCCGCGGACACTATACAATTCTTAGTTTATACTGACATATGTAAGTAATTAATGGGTCAGGTGTTTATATCAAGACCGCAACCTTGATTAGAATAATTGTTACCACCACCCGCGCAACCAATGTTCGTTTAATTATATAAATGTTCATTTCAATACCACTTCCCCATGTAATGTGGTGTCTGTTCAGCAATGACAGATTGGGCATGGTTAGTTGGAACTTTGGGTCTAAATGGATGCCATATGAGCTCCACCTAAAGGAAAAATTGACTAACCAAGTTACATTTGCTAGTATATAACTGAAAATTGTGTGTAGTGTAGTGTGCGGCAGGATAGCTCAGTGGTTAGAGCACCAGATTCCGAAGCAGACGTGCCCAGGTTCGTATCCTGTCCGCGGCAAATTCTGGCCAGTACTTGATGAGTTCCCAATAAGGACGAAACCGGTCTACTGGATGAATTGCCTTTTCTACACTATACAATTCTTAGTTTATACTGACATATGTAAGTAATTAATGGGTCAGGTGTTTATATCAAGACCGCAACCTTGATTATAGTAATTGTTATCACCACCCGCGCAACCAATGTTCGTTTAATTATATAAATGTTCATTTCAATACCATTTCCCCATGTAATGTGGTGTCTGTTCAGTAATGACAGATTGGGCATGGTTAGTTGGAACTTTGGGTCTAAATGGATGCCATATGAGCTCCACCTAAAGGAAAATTAGACTAACCAAGTTACATTAGTTAGTATATAACTGAAAATTGTGTGCAGTGTAGTGTGCGGCAGGATGGCTCAGTGGTTAGAGCACCAGATTCCGAAGCAGACGTGCCCAGGTTCGAGTCCTGTCCGCGGCAAATTCTGGCCAGTACATGATGAGTTCCCAATAAGGACGAAACCGGTCTACTGGATGAATTGCCTTTTCTACACTATACAATTCTTAGTTTATACTGACATATGTAAGTAATTAATGGGTCAGGTGTTTATATCAAGACCGCAACCTTGATTATAATAATTGTTATCACCACCCGCGCAACCAATGTTCGTTTAATTATATAAATGTTCATTTCAATACCACTTCCCCATGTAATGTGGTGTCTGTTCAGTAATGACAGATTGGGCATGGTTAGTTGGAACTTTGGGTTTAAATGGATGCCATATGAGCTCCACCTAAAGGAAAAATTGACTAACCAAGTTACATTAGTTAGTATATAACTGAAAATTGTGTGCAGTGTAGTGTGCGGCATGATGGCTCAGTGGTTAGAGCACCAGATTCCGAAGCAGACGTGCCCAGGTTCGTATCCTGTCCGCGGCAAATTCTGGCCAGTACTTGATGAGTTCCCAATAAGGACGAAACCGGTCTACTGGATGAATTGCAAATTCTACACTGTACATTTCTTAGTTATACTGACATTTGTACGTAATTCATGGGTCAGGTGCTTATTTTAAGATCGCAAACCTGATAATAGTAATTGTTATCACCGCCCGCTTAACCAATGTTCGTTTAATTATATAAATAAACAGATTTATTGAAATCTAAAATTATCAAAATGATTTGTACATTAATAAAACATGAACTTGTTCTTATACTATCATAATTAACTATTTTCTTATTTTGATGCAAACATTTATACTATTTAAACATTCACGGTTATTAGTTTGGCAATATATATTTATAACTAAACAAACTTCCTCATTAAAACCATTACTGAACTGTATTAAATTTAAACAATGCATATTCCTTAATTGTGAAAATCTCCCTTCAATAAGAAAAGGCTGGCCCCAGTGGCTTTCAAGATATTGTTCACAGTAACAGTCAGGCATTTGCTTAAGCTGGCGCCACTACCCCTTATTCAGTCTGGTGTATTCTGTGAAAAATAATAAACTTTGTTACTACATGACTTTTTTATGCGAAAGCCTGTTCTATGTTTGAAACGCGCAGCAGATGGTCATCAAATTAAAATAACAAATTTTCTTTCCTTGGATGGTTTACCGTCAAGACTAGCATAACGCTGTCTTGACAGACCATCTGAACTTGAGGCGTTGGTAAAACATTTTTCAAGATCAGGCCCATAATTTGCGGAAAAAGAGCTAGACTTTGATTATGTAAAGGAGGTGGATATGCGTATGATGGGTGTTAACAGATCGCCATAAACACAATAATAACATCACCCCAAGACAATTTCAACGTTTGGAACCACATTAAATAGAAATGCCTATTCGAAATTATCAACATTCTAGTGCATTAAATAATCTATTAATAAATCAAATAAATTCCAAATAATAAGTTTTGTTTTTGGTAATATCCACATTCGCAGACATTGATTAATTAATTTTTTTTCCACTAATAAGGAATAATGATTTGATTGATTCTTTTTAAATGCATGAAATAGCGATGAAGAGAGAAAGATAGCGATAGAGAATAGGGAAGTCAATCCCTTACAAATAATACATCACAATATCTGTTTTGACGTGTTTGCAGTTTAATGTTTGCACTGTTGCTTATCTTCGTATACAAACAGGAGCATAATTTAAAAATCGTGGTAACAATTATTTAAAGTAAGTCTGCGAGCTTGAAGTAAACACCAATCTCAAAACTATTTAAAAAAGCCGTCGAACAACATAGCAAAACTACCAACAGTCTCTTAATAAATTAGTTGTTTATTTAATTAAACGAGCATTGGTTTTGTCGTCGGTGATAACAAATATTTAGTCCCAATTTGCATGCTTAATATAAACACCGATCCCATTATATATGCGTACATTTTCAATATAAAATAAATATTACAAATTGTAGAAAAGGCAATTCATTGCTGAGAATCCTTCAAATATTGTCAAAAATTTTGGCGCGTAAAGGGCTAGAACCTAAAACATAAATGGTTTAAATTAAATATTAATTTTGATCTCTAGCCATGATGTTGTTTTTACATTAATCTTTGTATTTAGGAGTAACAGTAATTTGATATGGAATCAAATTATTTTTCAAACTTTAAGTTTGATCTGAAATTTTAAAAATTACTTTTACTGTGCAAATTAGTATAATTTCCCGATTTCGCATTGTACATTAAATATAATTTCTTAACAACAACATTGTGGTTTGTAATTATCACAGTTTTAGAGAATATTTAATTCGTTAGCAGATAAAAAATATATAATATTTCTGTGTGGAAGATACACTTTTATTATAATATCGAGTCCGGATTTCCCGGTCTTCAAGTTTACTAAGCCTTGGAAATTTATTTAAAATTGTACCATTGTAGTAGGACGGGAATTGTCATAACCATTATTTACATAAAGTATGCAAGCTTGATTCAAACATCAATCCAATAAAATATAAATTTTTGTCGTATAAGTTAGCGAAGGCAATTCATCCAGTAGACTGATTTCAGGCTTTTTTTTCTGTGCAAAAGTATGCCTCGGACAGGACTCTAACGGGGTATGTTACCTTCGGCGCCTGTAAATCTACTCAATGCGCACCTTGGCCGCACAACGAACTCAAACTGCCTGCATATACTAACTTACGCTTTAAGTTAGCTTTTCAGTTAGGTCAGGCTAACGTGGCATCTCTTTGGAAATACATTTTCAACCAGCAACCCCATACTGTCAATTTACTAACTCGAAAGACTCCACCTGGAGATGTGTTATTAAATTGCGAATTTATATAGATAAATAATTTATCGATTTTGCGGGTGGTGGTAGCAAAATTCTGGACAGAAATTTAGAAGTTCCAACTAAGGACGAACCATTAATATTAAACAAATTGTCTATGCTACCTTTTAGTGTACATTGATAAATATAAATGTAGTTATATATATATATATATATATATATATATATATATATATATATATATATATTGAAATTTATTTTAATTTCTGCTCCACATTTAGATGATTCTTGTGCGTTTAATTATATGTTGATATTCGAGTGTATGTGATTTTTGTCTATGTAGATTGACGGTGACTGTCAACGTGAAACAAATTAATGAATTTAATTTGGTTAAGCGACGATTGGATTAAGTATAACCTAAAAAAATTAAAGTGTTGAAAAGGCAATTCATCCAGTAGATCTGTTTCGTCCTTATTGGGAAATCATCATTTACTGACCAGAATTTGCCGTGGACATGACTCGAACCTGGGCACGTCTGCTTCGGAATCTGGTGCTCTAACCACTGAGCCATCCTGCCGCACACTACACTGCACACAATTTTTAGTTATATACTAACTAATGTAACTTGGTTAGTCTATTTTTCCTTTAGGTGGAGCTCATATGGCATCCATTTAGACCCAAGGTTCCAACTAACCATCCCCAATCTGTCATTATTGAACAGACACCACACCACATGGGGAAGTGGTATTGAAATGAACATTTATATAATTAAACGAACATTGGTTGCGCGGGTGGTGATAACAATTATTATAATCATATATATATATGGGAAATTTTAGACAATGTGATGAAATCTAAGTGGCTGCAAATCAATTTATCAAAATATTATAACACCGATTCTAGCCGCGACCTGAGGATTAATCTTGGGCTTTGGTATTAACTATACGACAGATTTTCCTTTAAGCTTTTTATATGCCGTTAATACAAGAATTCAATGTCGTGCGCTTATCAGCATAATCTGAAAATAAATGCAATGACGTTATAACAATCTAAAGGGTACATCTAATCAAATTTGTATACTATGCATTATCCTTCAGTATTAAACATTGTAATTTTTAGGAAATAATCCACTGGAAATTTTATGGCTTTATTGAAATTTATAAATGGCTAGTATGCAATTATGTGTTAAATTAGTTCAATTATGACCAGAAGTATAAACCAAAGACAGCATGAACGGAAAGTATAATCTCGTGCACATTTGTTTCGTGCTTACTGGCGATTCATCATTAGGAGCCGGTATTACGCCCTTTACCCACTAAATATTTGGGTGAGGAATATATGAAAAAGGACGGTAAAATCTCTTTTACCAATGTGCAAACCTGGAGTAGCGAATCTAAATTTATATAATTTCAAAGCTAACTCACTATACATTACATATTTACAGAGTCTGTAAAGAGTGCCTACACTATGTCTATTGTTTCATTACCCGATACCAACATTATAGTACCGAAAATAACAATAGTACTAACATCCTATTTTCTGAATCAGTACATGGTACCCACACGATGGAATTCAATGTATGATAATGCTCACCATAATTGAGAAATACAACTATTAATGAACACCTGTCACTCCAGTAAGTCCGAACGCTCTGTTCTTGATCGATATCAGTTATAACTTTTTACGATAATCGTGACAATTCAATTCAATATATAATAATTAGACATTTTTTGTGGCGCAGAACTAATATGTATGCAATTATGTATTAGGTGTTGCGAACCTAGTAGCAGATAATCAAAAGACTGCATAAACGGAAAGTATTATCTCGTGCAAATTCTTTTTGTGCTTATATGAAGTAAGCTACGCTACTTCAGGTTTACACATTCGTACAGAAGATTGTACGGCCCTATTTTACCACATTCCTCACCCAAATATATAGTGGGTATAAAAGCGTAATACCGGCTGTTACTGATGTGTCGCCAGTCAGCACGATTCGAAATTGCACGAGAATATATCATTCGTTCATGCTATCTTTGGTTTATCCTTCTGATCACATTTGATAAAATTTATTACTAGGTGCGCAACACCTAATACATACTTGCATATATATTAGTTCTCCGCAGAAAAACAGTATCTAACTGTTATATATTTAATTGAATGATATCATGCTTACAGCGAAATGTGATAACTGATATCGATTAGGGCCAGAGTGTATAAATTTACTGGAGTAATAAGTGTTCAGAAATAGTTGTCATTCTCAATTTTGGCGAACTATAGCATACACTGAAATTCATCGTGTTGGTACCATGTACCGACTCGGCAAACTTTGCGTTAGTACCATGTATCTTTTCGGTACTATAATGTTGGTATCGGTTACTAACACAATAGCCATAGTGTTGGCACTCTTTACAGACTCTGTAAAAATATTATGTATAGTGAGATAGTTTTGAAGTCGCATTGACGAAGACTTTATATGAAGTTAGTTTCACAACTGCCAGTTTACAAATTCGTGTAGGAAATTGAACCATCCTATTTTCCCACATTATATTAAGTTAGCTCTGCTACTTCAGGTTTACACATTCGTACAGGAGATTGTACGGCCCTATTTTCCAACATTCCTCATCCAAATATATAATGGGTAAAGGGCGTAATACCGGCTCTTACTGATGAGTCGCCAGTAATACGTAACGAATGTGCTCGAGATTATACCTTCCGTTCATGCTGTGTTTGGTTTATCCTTCTGGTCATAAATGAATTAATATCTTATTAGGTGCGCAACATCTAATACATAATGGCATATTATCGTTTGTTTAAAATGTTCATTCCAAAACAAATATACATTGTCCAAATATTTAAAAACATTAAAAAAAAAGTAATGTTCTTATTAACCTGATATTTTGTAGTCCGATCCAGACTTCAATAAGCCTAGAGGGACTAATCAACATCAAATCTAACAAAAATACGTGACCAAACCCTATTTATTCTATAAAATTAAAATTTTTTGATCTTAATTAGAATGAAGAGAACACATTGGGACCCTACATTTCATGCGGTAGCTCTTCAATTCGCCAATCGACTAGTAACGACAGGTGTGAGTCGAACTGGTCTAGTTGGTGACTTTTGGGCACTGGCTTCTCTCAAAAAGTTAAATGCACCTACGCAAGATGACAGTAATTTTTCTGTTCCACAAATAGTGGGTGAGCCTTTCGGAGTTGCCTCCGCAGCAACTACCACGATTAACAACGATCGAGCAATACAGAACGATAGTCATTATTGCTTAACAACAACAAATGGAGCATTTTCCGAAGCAGAGAGCAATCAAGTTTTCTCACAGCAAAAGGTATGAAATTAAAATTGTTACATATTTGGGAAGCATTTGATATAAGAATTTTAGCGATTTACAAACGGCCACAAACTTGTCTATACCATAAATATTTGAAGAAGCGTATAATTTAAATTTAATTATTACGCACGTGCATACTAAATAAATAAATAAATAAATAAATAAATTAATTAATTAATAAATTTATATTTACTTTCAGGCCCTTTTTGCATTTATAACTGGAATTAAGAAATAGGTCATCTATTAATGCACAAATTTATTATATAGAATTTATATACAATACAGTTAACAAAGGCCATTTCATTTTCGTCGTAACGCAACTCTTCTGTAAAATTTGGTAAGTCATATTGTTATTTTATTGAATTTGAAATTGATAAGGTTTGAAAAAACACCTACTTCGTACAAAAACAGAGAGCAAGCACAATACAAACATACTGAGGCTGGCACAGACTAACTCACGCACACAACCATTTCACCAGTTACTTCAATCAAGTTTGCAATCTTGATATAAACACCTGATCCATTATGTATATACATCTGTCAGTATAAATTAAGAATTCTATAGTGTGAAAATTGAAATTCATCCGGTAGACCGGGTTCGTCCTTATTGGGGAAACATCACGTACTGGCTAGAATTTGCTGCGGACAGGACTCGAACCTGGGAACGTTTGATTCGGAATCTGGTGATCTAACCACTGAGCCACCCTGACGAATCCTACGCACAATTTGCTCTTATATACTAACTGATGTTTCCTGGTTAGCATTTCCTTTAGGTAGAGCTCATATAGCACCCATTTAGTTCTAAAGTTCCAGTTAACCATCTCCAATCCTTCGTTAAAGAACAGATACCACGTTACATAGGGAAGTGGTATTAAAACAAATTTTTATACAAATAGACGAACTTTGGTAGTGCGGGTAGTGATAAAAAGTACTTTAATCAAGGTTGCGATCATGTTGTATGCACCTAGTCTATTATGTGCATATGTTTATCTGTGTAAACTATTTATTGAATAGTGTGCAGAAGCCAATACACAAATTTACATGTAAACCATGTCTGAACATCTCTTGTTCTTTAAGGCGGAGGTTAAGGATGTTGCACAAAACAGCCTCCGCTGTGTATATCTCTTTTCCATTTTTGCTCTGAAGAACAAAGTTAAATAGGCCTGATTTTTATTGTGCAGCCGACATTTCTAATAAAGTTTAATGTATGCGAGACTACTAGAGGTGAGAGCCTCATAACTAAATTTGATTTCCATATATATTCAATGCGGTTCGTTCCTCGATAGTCAGTTTTCCGTCGTACTTTGATGATGATCATGGAAGGAAAAAACGCGTCAGTGCGATGCGGCTGGCGGTAGTTTTGTTATGCTGTTCGACGACTGCTTAAATAAAAATGGGATTGGTGTTTATTAAAGCATATGTGAAGCAACTAATGAAACGAGCTGTGCTTTGTTAGGTTTTCGGC